>QODF01000222.1:129073-227742 GCA_024372805.1 Oostethus manadensis
CATTGAAATTATAGACGATCATTTCTTAGTTGTGGGCAAACTTACTAAATCAGCTGGGGTTCAAATACTTTTTCCCTCCCTGTACATATAAACACTGGTAAAAAGTCCTGGTTGAAAATATTTCCACGGTTTTCATCAATTGCAACTGAAAACACAATAAATGTCTTTCCTTTGCGCTTTCATTTTGATACTTTACAAAATCAACCCGCAAATGCTGAACTTTTTCTGTTCTGATGTCTTCCTCGGTCTGCCTCTGCCAACTGGAACTTCCCATGTTTGTTACGTGGGCCAGATTTTAGGCACCGCTGGCTGTGAACAACCAACATCTCTTGCAACTTTGCGTGATAATGTTCCTCCTTTCGGAAGCCTGATAACCCCCCTTGTTCCAGTCGACGTAGATGGACATTTTCAGGGTGATTCCATCATTTCTTCACCCAAAATTGTGCGATTCCATAAATTATTGCCTCTCCTCGCTCTAAAAAATAACCGACTACCACTTCTTTTTTTTTGGCTTGATCTCTTTTAGTGTTTCTTCAAGGCAGAAAGTTGCCATTAGAAATGACGTGCGTTTTGCGTCATGTCTGAGATCCGCTTTTTGTCTGCAAAACAACTGAATGAACATCAGATGGTTCGAGAATTTTAGCCAGGGGTGTGTGCGTGAACTGACAGCCCGGAATGTCGTCTAAATCAACAAATGTTCAATTGTATTATAATAATCATCGTTCATTTTTGCAAAGTAGGATTCCTTATTTATAAATGGATAATCTGTTTACAACCCTCTAGTTTTTGAAAACACAATTGGAGCTCTCTAGACATGAAATAACACCCCTACAGTCAGCTTTAAACCTATTATCCAATGTACAGTAATAGACGTAACATCAAATAAGCAATTTAAGGTATAATGAGCTGTACTCGTGTATGTTCCGGTGCTGAGGAGCAGGGTGGCAGACAGGAAGTGACTTCGGGGTTTAAGAGTTGAGTTTTGGCTTGCCGTGGGTTACAGCCACGACAGTAGCCCGTATTGCGGCTGTTGTGCCAGAATGCAAATGTGTCTACTGCTTATGAATCAGTGAACGTTACAGTAACATCAGCGACAGCAAGTGGACCATGGTGGAATTCTACAAACCATCCCATCTTGGAACGCGTCTTCTGCATGCCTTTTATTTCTAGTTTACTTCATTTAGCCGTTATGCTAGAAAATGCTTACTTGACGGGAACATTTGCTTAAATATGCATATTTTATTGCACTAAAAGGCCGCAGAACCAGATTTGGCCGCCGAAGACCAGGTCGCCCGGACACCCGCCCTCGACCCAAATCACAAAGCACCGGACCCTTATGCTTGCCCCTGCAGGTGGTGGGTCTGCAGGGGAGGTTCCCGTGTGGCTTCTTCGGGCTAGGCACTCGCCTGCAAGCCCCTCCCCAGGCCTGCCTCCAGGGTGATGCCCCGGTATCCCATGTCCGGGCGAGGTGCGGTCACTCCTCTTGTGTTTATTCGTAGGGGTCTTCTGAGGGTGAGGAGCTCAGAGTAGAGCCGCTGCTCCTTCACATAGAGAGGAGCCAGTTGAGGTGGCTCGGGCATCTTGTCCGGATGCCTCCCTGGTGAGGTGGTTTCGGGCACGCCCAGTCGGGAGAAGGCCCCCGGGAAGACCAAGGACACGCTGGAGGGACTATGTCTCACAGCTGGCCTGGGAACGCCCCGGTGGAGCTGGAAGAGGTCGCCGGGGACCGGGAAGTCTGGACTTCCCTACTGAAACTGCTACCCCCGCGACCCGGACCCGGATAAGCGGAGGAAAATGGATGGATGGACAAAAGGCCGCATTTACAAAACAGCATGACTTGTTAATTTGCATATTATATAAAAACTCAATAGTGAGGCTGCAAAATCGCGCTTTAATAACAATTCAGGTGCAAAGCGTAGAGCAGACATCCACGATGCCTACAAACAAAACTGTAAATATCGAGTACAATTGAAATGAACCAAACATCCACTAGCTGCAAACCAGGTCACCGTGCGGCCATAGCCCGGTGACATCAATACAGTACGCATGCCAGTGCGGGCTTGTGACTTGATATGCGTACAGTTGCTATGGCGATGTATACTACTGTACTGTAGATGGTACACAAACCCACAACACTCCTCCCAAGTCTGTTGAAATGATAAGGTGGACCGCGACGTGATTTCTACTGCTCCAAAAATAAAGGGATGACAGCGTGGCTCCGAGTCAGTCCAACTGAACCGGTCCAGGTTGGAGTCATCGCCGCTGACAATGCACTGAAAGCGAGTTTATGTAACCCAATAGCAAATCAGGACCAAATACAGTGGGACCTTGGTTAGTGTCCATTGACAATTCACACCAAGAAATCCGTTTCCATGCGTTTCCCGGTTAGCACACGATACGGAGCAAACTTCTTCATCACAAAACTTCCCTGTCAGCTTGCTAACATACGGAACCACAAACCAGGAAGTCAGCTTCGTGTGGTTGTCTGCCGGGAGTTGCACCACCAGTCTCAAAACATGGTTTTTTTTGGTTTTGCATGCATAGAATAATTATAAATGCACGGGATCGTGCATAACGACGTGGCAGCGAGATCAACACGGACACCACCTTCCTGTTTTGCCAGCAGTTATTTCTTGAATTCAATTTCTCACCTACTTGATCAAAATTCCGGCACTTGCTACTTGCTCTGGCTCCATTTCGGCTCACTCGCCGCAAAAATCTCATGGCAAAACACGAAGGGGGTATCTGTGTTGAACTCGCTGCCACGCCGTGTCTTTTGTCAAAACATCACGTCTGCAATGAAGGCAACAGCAACTTTGAATTGACTTTTTCATTCCTCTTTATGCATTTGGAATTTTTTTCTGCGCGTAAAACTATTATTGTGAAAGTGCAAAAACATGTGTGTTTTAGGGTTTCCATAAGGGGAAAAAAAGGATCGGGTTAGAGTACGCATCAGAGTCGGACCTTCTGGAACGACCAAATGACGCCAACAAAAGTTCTACTGCATTCCAATCGTAACATGATAAGCAATTTAAAATGCTATTATTGTTTAGTTTTAGTGGTAAGTGGACCCGTGCAAGGGCAAACGATGGCGTGAGACCTCCAAGACGATCCCCAGAACCATTATCAAGACCACATGCTGGTGCGGTGGGTTCCCTCCGTCCAACTGAGGCCGGATCACGTCAGCAGTTTCTGAAAGGGAAAAGCGTGAACGCCATTGACCGGTCCACTTGTTCCCCCGCACCGGAATCCAACTGAGCCGCTCAGCTACTACGCTAGCTAGCTGACCAAGCTTTTGGATGGAGATCCCCCAGGTGACCATCTGTCTTCTCATGAGAAGCATGTTCCACAAGGGGGTAGATACAAGCACCTGCAAATTCATAAAAGCTCATCATCTCACTTCTCCATGATTTTGCGTGAATCCCCGTCCTCACCTGGGACATGCAATATAAGCGATCCCTTTATTTGTGGAGCTACGTAAGTTCTGCTTGGTTAAGAGCAAATTAGTGCTAACATTGCTTGAACACGTAACGCCATTGGGGCACGGAATGATTGACATCACGTGTAGACTCCCCGTCGGCTCCGTCAGTCTTCTTATTGTGGCCTGTAGCCACTAAGTTGTGGCCTGTAGTTGGAGAATGGTGCTGATTGGCCATCTGCAGATGTTGTCAGCTCAGAGTCTTCTTCTAAGGGACACAAGTCCAGAGACAACAGCACCTCCTGTGGCTCCATCTCCAGCTGGTTGAACTCAGAAGAGCTGGCACGGTCCTGGTTCCACACAGAGTGGAACAGCTGGGACTGTCCGCTGCCCTCCTGCACTGAAATGTCCGGGTTCTCCTCGGAGTCCAGAAGGGGTTGCGTGGACTCGGAGCGCGAAAAAATGACCTGCTGAGGTTGGACGCAAGGGGTCTGACCTTTGTAGCCGCTAGAGGCCACCACTGAGGAGTACTGAACGGTGCTGGCTGTGGTATCCGCAGCGTCACCACCCTCATCGCTGTCAGACACACTCTGGCGAGGTGAGGACATGCAAGAGGAGCCGCCGATACCGCTGCTGTGCTCTTCAGACAGGTACTTGTCCTTCTTGAGAGCCAGGTTCGCTTTGTCCTCCTCAAACACCGACTTTGCATCGTTGCCGTCCACGTCAAGCACGCTGATGTCGGACAGACAGTTCTCCTTTGGCGTCTCCGGCTGCGGAAGAACACAAAAGACACGTTCTCAATGCACTCTGCAACAAGATGTGCACGACAATCACAGTAAACAAGACCAATTGGAATCGCCAATCGCTAGAACAGGTTTGAATTAGTGTCGCGGCTGCAACACACACTTCCCTCTCATTGGGCGTCGCCGGAAGTCTCACTTCTGTATTATCTGGCTTATTTTCTCTGATTATATCTACTATGTTGGGTAAAAGGGGTGTAAATGTGACTATAGGGGTGTTACTTCATTTCGACAGGGCTCTAATAATGTCTAGAAAACACAAGATTTCTATGCACTAACTACGAAAATATGGAATTCATACAATATATTTGTAGAAGTAATACACACAATTACACATGTGAACAAAATTGTTGGTACCCTTCGCAGAAAGAACTTCAGACAAAAGTGATAATAAATAAACACTCTAGGAAACGTAACCAATGAAAGTCAGACACTGCTTTCAACCATGCTCCAAGAATATTATTTCAAAATAAACCTGGCCTGGACAAAAACGACGCTACCCTTAACTTATTTTGAGGCAATCGCTGCAATCCAACGATTCCTGTAACTCTTTAGACTTCCGCACCTCTCAGCATGTTTGAAGGGTGCCTTTTCCAGGTTTAGGTCAGGGCTCACTTAAGAATAGTCCAATGTTTTCCTCTTAGCCCTTCTTGGGTGCTTTTAGCTGCGTGTTCCTGTTGCAAGACCCATGACCTGCAACTGAGACCAATCTTTCTGACTCTGGCCAGCACATTTTTCTCTAGAACCCTTTGATAGTCTTGAGATTTCATTCCACCCTGCACAGATTCAAGACACCCTGTGCCAGATGCAGCCCCGGAACATATTAGAGGCTCCACCATGTTTCACAGTAGGGACAGTGTTCTTTTCTTGATATAATGATTATATCCTTTTCCGTCTGTGTACAGGTTTGCCTTGCCAAAAAGTTACATTTTTGTCTCATCCGTTCTGTTCTGCCAGAAGTTTTTTCCATGATTTGTTTTCAAAAATGGTGTCCTCCTTGGTCGTCTCCCTTGAAGTCCACGACGGATGGTGCGATCTGACACTGATGTTCCATGAGCTGGAAGTCCACTTTGAATCTCTTTAGAAGTTCTTCTGGGCTCTTTTGTTACCGTTTGTATTCTCCGTCTCTTTGATTTGCCATCAATTTTCCTCCTAGGGCCACGTCCGGGGGGGTTGGCTACAGTCCTATGGATCTTAAATTTCTGAATAATATGTGCAACTGTAGTAGTAGTAGTAGTACCACCACCACTACTATATATATAGGCCTACTGATTAAAAGATTGGAGACACCTATGAAGCTATTTAGTGGACACGCCTGGATTGTTTTCAGTCTTTTGTAGGGGTACCATAATTTTTGTTTATGCCTGTTTCATAAGTTAATTTTTTTAATAATTCTGTTGACGCACGGCAGAAAAGCAAGCAATGTCTGACTTTCATTGGTTACATTTCATAGACTTTTTATTTATTATGACTTTTGTCAGAATCAAGTTATTACTCTGACCATTGTGAGTTTTTATTTTTGTAGATTTACCCTTTATGGCTAATTGGTGTTAGAACGAATGTCTTTGTTTTAGTGTCCTATAATTAGTTTTGGGCAGCATTCTATTCCATGCTGAGCGTATAAATAAAGCCTTACAGATAAAGGCTTTTGTTACAGTTCTATTTTTTTAATTAAAAACTCATTGGACACCTATTGTGGCCATAAATTATTATAAGTGAAAAATATCCGAGAACCCATTTGGGAGCCAAAAAAGTCAACTCTTCCTAGGACGCTGAGTCAAAGGAACAGACTCCCTTAAAGGAAACTGAAATTCCCATCACTCGGGCACATCATCTTCTTTTCCTTTCGGCTTATCCCTGCTTATCCCAACAGGGGTCGCCACAGCAAATCTTTGTGTTCTGTTTGATTCGCATGTTGTGATTTGGCAAAAGTTTTACGTCGGATGCCCTTCCTGATACACACCCTCTATATGAGGGACATGATACTTATATATATATTTGGGTGTGACCAGGATGGACAGGATCAGGAATGCGTAATAGTTGAATATTCTGAGATACTGACATGCATGATGAATATTTGCTGGAGCTGATTTGAATAAAAAGCCTTTACTTTCAAAGGATAATCAGGAGACCAGGTTCCAATAGTGCTTTCGCCAGGGTTTGGGATCCGAGGCCAAAAGTTTTTTAGGATCCTGTGTGACAAAACACAGAAGACTAGTAAGTAGCTGAACAATATTACAACAATACAAAAACAAGCTTAACACAGCTAACATGAAGCCTAAAATGATTTACAATTGCTCCAAAAGGAGCCACAGTGGCATTGTTTGGGACACCTATTATTACCAATGTGGTTCAAATATGCCATGGTCAGACTTTGCCATGTCTGAAGATTGTTGGCCGAATGGACCTTTAACAAGTCATATCGTTTGCAATGTATCTTAGCAATGCGGTCGACACTTTACCCGTAATCATCGCTGACGGTGTTGAAACCAACGACTGAGACTGAATTGTTGTTGCTGTAAGGGCGGGGGAAAAAAAAACCGCTCTACTACTTACAGGTCTTTTTTGTAGAGGCACAGCATCATGGTCATGAGAACAACAAAGAGAAAGCCCAGACTCACTCCAACCACAATCATCTCCATGTCCCCTGGGGCTGAAAGAAACATAGCGAGACACCATCCATTGTTATATCCGTTATGACATCATGTTATGGACAGGATGTACAGCATAGCAAAGGCGTTCCTTTTAAAAGTAGTGATGGTGAGATGGAGCCCTACGAAGCATCCATACTTTCCGTCAACTCTACCCACGCCTCATTGGGATTCATTTACTCATTGGCGCCATCAAGAGGTCAATGAAATGTACTAAAATCTAGTTTCCGCCTACAAAACAGGATTCAGTCAAATGCAGTTTTGTTACTTGTAATTAAATAAAGAGTATTAATACCATGATATTTTTCATTCTTTTTTTATTGTTCCGCTTTTTTGTGAAGATTTTCCCTCCTTTGGTTACTAATAACACTTTCAGAGATCAGATTGTAGGAAAAACAGTCCCCAGCTTTACTTTTAAGAACAGTACAATAAAAATAAAAATAAAAAAGACTGTACGACTGACAGAAGGGCTCACTCCGTTCATGCCATTATTCTATGGAACAAACGCGCCAAGCTGATGTAACCAAAGCACAGAGTGAACTCTCAGACATACAAACGCACACGGCAATATATCGAGGCTGGCAAAACGATCATGTTCCTTTTCATTTATTGTGTCATTTCCGGTGTGTAAAACGCACCGGACTATAAGCCACACATGCCCACATCCTGAATTGACCTGTTGCGGTACACACAAGTCCACGAAGACCAGATGGCTCTTTATCTGACAGCAATCAATCATGAGTTATATGAAAACTCACAACACGCTTGTCAACCCATCGGATTACTCAGTAGTCTGATTCAAGGTGTCAACTTACAAAGGAAGCTAAAATCATCACGCAGCAACTTAACACTCAAATGGTAAGTATACAAAACCAGTATCAGTATGTGTTAAAAATAACACATAATAATAATAATAATATATTGTTGTTCATTGGACAACAAGGCATCAGGCCACTCGAGGAAGCTCATGGGCGCTCCCATGCTGTTTCGTGGTTGAACACAGCCTATTAGTCCAAAAATATGCATATTTTTAACTAATATTAACCAATTATCCAATAAGCAAAATTAGAATAATCTAAGGGCCTGGCGCGCCGAGCAGACGAGGCTTTGAAACAAAGCAGAGTGGGGGTCGTTTACGCAAGCCTGATAACAAAGAGGCACGTTGAAGCAAGCCTCTGACTACAAAGTTCACAGAAAAGTGATATCAGAACACACTTTCCTATCCATCTCACCGTGATTGTGCGCTCGGTCACCCCTGAAAAGCTGTACTGTACTATTAAAGTTGATAGAATTAGATCATGTACTACAGTAGTTATTGCATGATTGCGCTGGTTTTGCTTTCATTTTTGCACAGGCAGGTTGCCCCGCGCCTTTCTGTGTGGATTGGGGGTGAGGCCAGTCCCTGGCAACCTTCTCACGCCGGCTGCCTGCACACTGGCATTTAGCCAAGCACTCTTGATTGACACAAGCTCAAAGTGGTTAAATGCCAACACATACATGACATACTGATCCGATCAGGAAGGCGTAGCATTTAGCTTGGCCTTTTCCTACTTTTCATCACTGCCCGCTAACGTGAGCAGGAGTCCACGGCTCGACTTGTGACGTTTTCCAGACATTTTTTCACGGAAACATTTGGGGCGCCACTGAGAAATCGGAGAAGAGGCCATACCCTCTCATCCGACACATAAAGAGCACTTGACAGCAACCGACGACTTGATCCCACTCACCATATTTCTGGGTGATGAATGAGTGGCTGGTGCCAGGACTGGAGCCTTGAGTGGTGGACGCCAAGATCCAAGCGTCATACTTGGTGTTGCTCGTCAGTGACGTCAGCATATAGGAGGTGACGTTAGCTGGCACTGTGACGGCTGCAAACGAGGGGAAGGCACTTTCATGCAAAACAATGACACGTCTAACGTATAAATCTGCAAAACCTAAGTCGAAGGCAGTCCAAATACCGAATAAACAAATATATAAAACGGATGCACTTTGATATTTTGTAAGTTGTGTATAAGAGATATACCACAGGTGAAAGAGCCTTTTATTAAAGGCTCTTTGCTCTATTTTCCAACGTTTGCAGTTTTTTCTTAATTTTCCAAATATTTCAACTTTCTTCTTAATCTTTGAAATTTTTGATTTTTTTTACTTTTTATTTTTTCTCCCCGTATTATCCCATAATAGTAGAACGTTTTACGCAACCTAACCTTGAAACACTTCAAACTTTATTTGTTTCTCATAACAACTTTTTTTTTTTTAATACTGTCATTTCGCTGTAATATTTCAACTCTATGCTAATAAAATGACTTCATATCATTCTTCATATTACAAGTTAATTTTCAACTACTTGATTACAGCTGTTTTTTCCTCAATATTTTGACTTTATTCCTGTAAAATGACTGCAGATTTTGACAATTATGTTGTTTTGTATTTTTAAATTTTTTTGGTGGTTATATTTTTTTAAAGTCATCACAAATGCATACCATGTTCTCCATTCCTGCTTGAATAGTAAATTGTGTAGTTTGTAATGAAGCCTCGTCGTCTATTGGGGGGTATCTCATTCCACACCAGTTCTGCCTCATTCCGCCCTGGTTTAGCTTTCAGTCGTACCGAAGGACCCTCCAATGGAGCTGGGAAAGCAAAAATACAAGCAAATTTGTATGTATCTATGAAAATATAAGCATATTTAACAATTTTCAAAAGTAGCGTTACGACAATGAGACAAAATAACCACGATGATCGAGCGATTGCTTTAGTACGATTGAGGACAATTGTGGAGGGCAGAGTTTGATACACATCCACTCAATAATTGAGGAACTGGTACTGTCAACGCAGCTGTGTCCTCTGTTGCATTTCATTTCTTGGTCTTAGTGTCAACATGCTGTCTCAGCACATGTCTGATTTGGGATGTCCGTAGCTACAGCGGCAGTCCTCCCTCACCGTGCGCGGACTGCTCTCTCATGGTGCGGCGAGTTCGCACGGGAAGTGCCGCTCTAACCGCTGGCTGTTTTTCTAGGGGCCGTCAATAAATTACTATTTTGGTGAAGCAAAATGGAAATACCAGAAAAATCTACCGTTCCCAACAACATCAGCAAAAGTCTTTACATTTTTCTCCAGTCGCTGTGAGAAAATAAGGTTTGAAAAGTCTCCAGATTTAGCAAGAAAACGGCCAAGTAGGCAACACTGGGCTGTGCATGAGGTGTGAAGCCATTTACAGTTAAAGAATGCATGAAACAATCGTTAAAAAAATATCATATTCTCCTAATTAAAAACAGGAAATTATTCCGAAAATAAAATAATGTTTCTCATAATATGACCTTCTTCCCGTTAAATGATGAGTTTTTGTCATGCAGCCTTACCGCCTTCTTCAAGATAAGCTTCCACTGTTGCTGGCTGGCCAATCCATCCAGAGTATAATGGATACACGGATATCTTGTAGCAAACAAACTTATCAATGCTGCCTGTGTGGAGGAGTATATTTGGATTATTGTAACAATGGGCAACAAAGTGACAATGACAAGTTGATTTTGAAGACAAAACACAACAGCATGAAGATCCCTGAAGGTCAGGTTACCTTTTAAGACAGTTTGGTGAGTGCTTCTGTTTTCCCTCTGCCAGTCCAAGCAAACATCATTAACCCACTCGACCACATATTCTGCTACATCTGTATTGCTGGGGGCATTCCATTTCACGAACAGGTGACCCCCTTGTGGCCACACCTTAAGCCCTTCCACTTGGCCGAGCTCTGAAAAACATACCACAGAAGAGGTCTTACTCCTGCCGGTGAAAACAAGAGCAAATGACTATTCTCATAAAGCAAAAACAAAGTAAAAGCAAAAGCGAGGAATTGTCCTTATTATTATCATTCTTATTTGATGGAGTGATCTGGTTAACACACCAATTGGTTTAATTTTATTTCTACATAACTGTGGGCCAATAAAAAAACCCACCGGCCACTTGGCCCCTCTAATTGTTTTATTTACAGCCCAGGTTAGATGTTTTTTTTGATGGGCGCCACGGATTTCCTCAGCGCTGAGAGCACAAATAAGCGTGCGACTGATGCTGCAGACTACAAAAAATATGAACATTTTCTGATCACGTTTTTCAGAATCTTTTGCACTGTTTGGAGCTTCAAAATGCAAAAAGAAAAACCGGGAGGGTGCTCGGCCCAAATGAAGATTGTTACTGGTGCTGAATGCAGTCCAATGATCATCAGATAAGTGTTTTCAACACCACAAAACTGCCACTTTGGAATTTGAACTAAACATGGGACATTGAAGGGTGGAAGAAAGTTTTATTCTCGTAACCTTGACGGCCCTGATGGCTTCCAACGTTATTGACATGACAGGGAGATCCCACCTGAGGTGAGAGGGCGCCTTCGTCATCTGGGTAGCCTTTTCCTTCAACAGAAGCATGGAGCTTCAGGTTGTGCAGCGGCGTCAAACGGCAGTTGTCTATGTGGAGATGTCGCAGAGGGGCATCACTCATGACTGAAGGGCCTCGTCTTTGTAGTAGCTAACGAAGGACTTCTTCGAGAGGAATAACCGCAGTCTTTGGGACCATCCTGCGTGTTTCCCTGATCTAAATCCTACTGACATTTTGGGATGCATGGCCAGAGCCAAGTGATTAGAAGTGCGCAGCTACTCATTACTGAGGCCTAAATTTGGAACATTCCATTTCTATTTTAGTGGGGTTCCATGTTATTTGAGCTAAGGTCTTCACCTTTTGATCAGCTGATAAACAGCCTATTCCCGTTTAATGGTTGTTGAGCTTGCTCAAATTTTTCTCACTCCCATTTCTTCGTCTTCTTGCATTTTGCAGCTCTCCTTAGGACCTCCAAAGGGTTAAGAGATGATCTAATAATCGACTTCTCTTCTATGGTGTTTTGCACTGCGGAGAAGACCACTTACCAGTTTTGATTGGGACGACAAGTGATGCTTTAGGAGACATCCCCACAGAATTGACAGCGGTGACATGCACCTTTACAGGCCGCTTGTCCGGCAAGGAAATCTCTTTCAAGACGGTGAACGGCTGATGAGGGAAGCAGTCTGCCGCTGACGAGTTGACAGGGACACGTTCCCAAGCCGCACTTCCATTCTGAGCGTTTTCTTTTTGGGTTTGAATCCTTACGTTGAAACTTGTTATCCTTCCGTTGGAAAGTACAGGCTCCTGTCCGGGCAAAGTAACAAATTGCATTCATTTATTTCAATAATGACAAATTTGACCACCCTCGATGTAAAAAATAATGTAGATGTGCATTTATGTTCCAACAACATTCAGCCTGTTTTCATGTCATGGGGAATATTCCAAACAAAATCTTCATGCAGTTTGGATTTTGTAAGACTTAAACAGCGTGTTTGTTTTGTTTTGGCGCTTGTGCTATGCTGCTAAGAAGAAACATAAGCGTAACTTCAACAACTGCTTGCTAATGCATGTTCCTCAACGGTGGAAAACACATGTATTATCATATAGAGCACAATATATATAAAAATAAATTGTCCAACATGAAAGATTATTTTTTCTAAATGTGAAATCCTACGACCCACCCTGAACGCAGCCATAAACACACTCAATGTCCCGGCTGTGGAACTTACCTTACAAATGAACTTCACTTGACGCTCATTTGTGCCTTCACCTTCTCTAGTTATTTTCCATAAATCAGGTTTGCTCATTGGCCCTACATGAGGGCGGGGGGGACAAACATGAAAAGAACAGCATTCAGTTTGTTGACTGTTATTTTATGGAACTATTTGATTGCTAGAAACTAAAATAAATATTTCTTTAAGCAAACTTAGATTCCAAGACTGTGTGGTACTCTACCATGTTGGATCCGAGCTTTGTGAGGAGCAATGCAAGGTATTACAGTAGAATTGCACTTTTCTTAAAATATTTTCGTGAACCCAATCCCGTGCATTGTCTCGTCTCATGACAACACTATTATTCCACCTTGGAAACGATATGACATTTATTCCCACGGTATATACCGTACACTTCCGACCAGGTGCCTTACTTATAAAGCTTGCACATGCACTATATGGGCCCGAAAAGTTGCCCAAGTCGTTTTCCACGCAATGTATGACCTTTGACATAACAATACTCACTGTCTTCAGGCGTTTTCTCTGTAACATTGGCACTCCAGTCACTCCAATATCCATAGCCCTCTTTAGTATGTTTACAGCGCACTTGAGTGATATAGACCGTGTTTGGTTGTAGGTTTTGTAGTCTGTAGGACTCTATGTCTTCAGCAATATTCACAATGGGCACCTAAATCACACAAATAGTCATATTCAATCAAGAAATCAACACTTCACCAGAATTCCTGGCTCTACCAATATGCAGTAGAAACAAGTTTCAGACCCTCCAGGATATTGCAATGCTGTGTTTGTACTTGCAAACTGTTTTTTGTTTCCATGCCATAAAATGGCATTTGTGGTTACATACGAGCTATGAGTTTTTCCCCAGCTCATGATTGGCTCCTGTCAAATGAAGCGTACTCGTGAGGACCAAGAAGTCCTAAGGGCGTTATTACTAGGTCTGACTCAACTGTGTCATCTTACAAACAACACTACACTCATCACAGAGCAACTCAACATTCAAAAGGTAGACCTAATAATTATACACACATGTCCCAATACAAGTTTAAAATGAAAAGGTCTTGGGGATCATCAAGATGGATGTTTTATGGCAAAACCGAGATGAGCATTAATGTTGTTTTTGTTCACGAGTGGTTTTTGGCCATGCAGGACGTTTTTTGTGTGTGTTTTTTTTGTTTGCCGGCCTCTCCTAGTAAGGTTCACCACTGTTCTGTTTTTGCCATTTGTGGATAATGGCTCTCACGGTGGTTCGCTGGAGTCCCGGAGCTTTACAAATGTCTTTTCCAGACTGATAGATGTCAATTAATGTCAGTAAACGTACATTTTAACTTTTCCACACAGGGCAAGTAGGCTTGATGTTTTCCCCCTTATTAATACAAGTTTTCATTTTAAAACTGCAATTTTGTTACGTTGTGTTGTCACGGAGTAATATTTAAATTTGTTTGATAATCTGAAACTTTGTAGTGTGACAAACGACCATCTACAGCATTAATTATATGCTCTGTGAAAACTGTTGTATTTTTCCTACCATTTAGAGTGTTCCACCTACAGGAATACAGGTGGTTAAATAAAATCTGCTTTTGCTTTCTGCTTTTTGTTCTTTATATTTCTTCCCTCATGACTTATTTGACAACACTTGACATTCTCTCCTGATTAAAATTACACAGAGAAAACATCACAAACTTTCATTTTCCCTGCTCAATTTTATCACAACATCTAAAAAAAAAAAAAAAAAAAAACACTGCAGAATTTTTTGGGAAACTCCTGCAAAATCAGGAATTTAATGCCACAACAATCTGCAAAATCCTGGCGGAACTGAATGTTACACAAGTCAAAACATACACACTTACTTGAATCCACTTGAGAGATCCATTGAGGCAGTACCTGATTTCATATTTTAATATTAAATAGTGTGGCTGAATTGGGTGACTCCAACTAATGAGAAGGGAGGTGGGAAATTTGCCTTCTGAAAAGACCCGGACATCAGATGGAGGGTTTGTTTTAACTGCAAAAAAAGAAAAGAAAAAGAAAGACAAAGTCATCTGGTACCATGTCTTCTAATCCTTGCAAGCAGACAACTACATTTTTTATGTCGGGCCAATCGGGGTATAATAATATATCATCATCCAACCACAACCCATCCATCCACTTTCTGTGCCGCTTGTCCTCGGGGTGGTCAAGGGGGTAGGCTGGAGCCTATCCCAGCTGACTTGGGGCGAGAGGTGGGGTACACCCTGGACTGGTCGCCAGCCAATCGCAGGGCAGACAAACAAGCATTCACACACCGATGGACAATTGAGAGTCGCCAGTTAACCTAATCTGCGTATTCTTTGGAATGCAGAAGGAACCCCCTAAAATATATGACATCATATAGAATATCAACGTCATCTTACATAACATACACTCAACAAAACGCAACACTTTTGTTTTTGCTCCCATTTTTCATGAGCTGTGGCCCACTGCACAAAACTGGGATAAGGCATTAGGCCGGGAAGTCTTGGTTATCTTGGCCCAACTTATCCGTGATCCATTTGCACAAAAGTGGAATAAAGTGCTCCAGACCAGGCTAAAGTCCAGCATCTTTACCGCCGTCTCGTCTCCCCTCCTTTGTTTAAAAGGCCCCCTACTATATTTAAAAACAACATTTTTCATCTAATAGGTGACAAAACATATTAATGGCAATTTTTCTTTGATTTTTTTCCTCCATTGTGGTTGTTTTGCTGATTTCTACAACGTGTCGAGGGCCAACAAAAAACAGGCTGCAGAGGCCCCCCCAGCCGTAGTGAGGACACCCCTGACTAAGTACCGTCTAAGGTGTGATTAAACTGCTCATAATGTTCTGATCAGGAGTTTGTCTATCTGGGATGCGCTTGCACGATGCCAAGTGTCATTACAATTGAACAATATGATATCTTACCAAACGAAAAGGCATCTTTTATGAGATGTTCCGACTCCACAGTTCCCAGCTGATTGTGGGCCACTACCCAAATCTCCAGCTCCATATGAGCAGGGAAATCCATTGTCACCTGAGCACTGTGTTCTTCCGTTGACGCGTTGTAGGCATGGCCGCTAAAGCAAACAAAAATGACACCCACACTTGACATATAACGGCATACACGATTTTTTCTATTTTTATACAAACTATTGGCCTTTGGTAAAAAAAAAAATCATTTCGGGTATACTCTACCAACCACCGCGTTCAAGTGCATTAATGCGATGGAATTCCATCCGAATGTACTCACTGGATGACGTTAACATGCAGCGTATATGTGGATGGCATTTCCTGGCTCTGGTAGCCGGATGTTTCCCACCGACACTTGAAGTTTTCTGAGATGTAAACCTTCCCTTGAGGTACCACACAGGATAGATTCTTAGGTGTGTTTGGAGGATCTGGAATTGGGACCGAAAAAACATACACATCCAAAATAGTCAATTAATCATGCTGTTCCGCGTCTGAACACAGCCTGTTATTGGCCCAAACAATGCATTCATTCATTCTTTTTCTATGCCGCTGATATTCATTAGAGTCGCGGGGATGCTGGAGCTTATCCCAGCTGGCTTTGGGCAAAAGGCGGGGTACACCCTGGACTGGTCACCAGTCAATCGCAGGGCACATATAGACAATCATTCACACTCATCGATGGACAATTTAGAGTCGCCAATTAAGCTACCATGCATGTTTTTGGAATGTGGGAGGAAAGCGGAGTACCCGGAGAAAACCCACACACGCACGGGGAGAACATGCAAACTTCCCACAGACATGCCCAACGGAGATCCGACCCAAGACCTCCTGACTGCGAGGCAAACATGCTACCCACTGATCCACCGTGCAGCCTGAAAGTACGTCGTCCTCAGCCCTTTATCAGCCCATTCATCCAAAACTCCATGTCATTTCCTTGGGATGAAATCGGGGTCTTTACTCATCTCTGTACAAGATACTTTTTCCATTTACACTATTCCATATAAGGTCATGTCCCCAATGATATACTTGCTGCATTCTTCTCCAGAATAATCCATTTTGATTCACCTTTTTTGAAGAGTGAGGATTTAAGAATTTGAATTTATTTAGTTTTACATTTAGTTTAGTTTTATCACCAATTAAACTGACTTACAGATACACTTAATGACTCAATTTGGCAACTTTTGACCAAAGCGATGTCTTTTTCATCCCATAAGTCAGACCGAGCAGTCATTTCTCCACAAAACACTGACGGCGACTTGCGGGCGTGTGTCCAAATTACCACATAATGTGGCACACACCGTCAGGAGACTGACAAGCCCAAACCTGTCTGTGAAATTGGCACTGTTCTATATTCTGCTGTAACATCAAATGTAGGGAAAATGCAAGGATTTAACAGGTAACTTACAGCCTTTTGTTAGGAGGATCCCATGAATAAACTTGCCCTTGTTCTTGAAAACGTAGGGAGATTTTTTGTCGCAGTAGCAATATAACCACTCTGGCTTTCCACCGTTTACACGGATTGTGACACTAAGCGCTGAGTCATTGATCTTAGTGTACTGATTCTTGGGGATAACGCGCTGGGAAATATTCCAGTAGAGATCATCGGCGGTTGCTTCCGTCGTGTCAACAATCACACATGTGCCTGTGAAGTTAGTCCCGATCTCGATCACCGGAGACTGTGGCGCTATTACCAAATGGCTGGCAATTTCTGAAAGACAAAATACATTGGAACCTCGGTTAGCGTACGCCCCGGCGAGAGTGTTTTCCAGTCAAAGCCGAAAATCAAAACTTTGCCTCAATTTCCGCATCGCGTGCAATATGTTACGTCATGCTAAAATGATTTCTGATCACAAAATTGTCCTTGTACACAGCCTAATACATGGAAACAGGAAGCTTACGTCAGCGCCGTCGCCACAAGACTACAGTAGTTAAGAGTGGTGTTTGCATTGTTTCCATCAAATTCATGTTACATAACAATATCCTCATTTAAACATAGAAAGGTATGGAATCAGAGGGTTAGTTTTGAACTGGGTAAAAAGTAGGTTGTGAACCATGCAACCGGATATCCGGTTTGACGAGCAAACAGTTTAGCTGAACAAACTTATAGTAGATAGTTAAGTATAGTATTCAAATGGAAAACCGCCACCCAGCTCACTTAGCACCCGACCCCTTTGGCCCCTCCTACGACTGGTGAATTCATGGGAGGGGGGACCCATGTCACCTTTTCGGATGGGTGCAGGCCCGGCCACCAGACGCTCCCCATCGTGCCCCACCTCCAGGCCTGGCTCCAGAGGGGGGCCCCGGTGACCCGCGTCCGGGCCAGAGAAAACGAAGTCCAATGTTTTTAATCATCGTGAGGGTATTTTGAGCCACTCTCTGTCTGGTCCCTCCCCTAGGACCTGTTTGTCACGGGTGACCCTACCAGGGGCATGACAGCCCATGACAACTTAGCTCCTAGGATCATTGGGACACGCAAACTCCTCCCCCACGATAAGGTGGTGGCTCAGGTGAAGAGACCTCAGGTAAAACAGGTCATTAAAAAAGGTAAAAACGTTCAAACTCAAAAAAAGGAGGATAGAGCAGTTACACTGCCCACTCCGGTTATCAACATATGAACTGGAAGTCATCCAGTTTTGTGTTTTTAGTTATTTGTTGGTTTCCTGCTTTGTGTTTGTTTTTGTTCTGCCTTTTCTTTTTTCTCCTGGGCTCGAGAATCCCGCCAGGCTACGGGAATTAGAGCTCACGTCTTCAGGACTGCTCATGGTAAGAGCCTTTGTTTTGTCAAAGGATGTTAATCTTCCTGCTAAACATCACAAAGTAATGAATCATCTAAACCAGCTTGGGGGAGATATTTTCCTTGTTCAGGAAGCTCACCTTTAAGGAATTCTTACGCACGCAGATTTCCATGTTTTTTAATGTAATGATTCACCGGAGATTTCCCAACGCACTTTATGGGAAACCTGCAAAGCGTCAAATTCTATCGTACAATTCTGCCTCTAAGAAAGCAGAAAGGGCTGAACCCGAGGCACTGCTTAAAAAGCTGGCGGCCCCCATCCCCGTGCTTTACAAACAACGCCCCCAGTTAGAGTCCAAATTCAATCTACGAACCACAAACGTAACCCAGAAGCAGCTAGACAAGCTAGACAACGTTATTTCAAGACCGGAGAGAAGGTAGGAAGACTGCTAGAACAATCTACACCAGTGGTCTCAAATCTGTGGCCAGTGGGCCATTTGCAGCCCCCGAGAATGATATTTGGTGGCCCCCACCGTAAAATGAAAGTTTAATGTTAGTGCGGCCCTCCGGTTTTATACGAATGGCACTTTTTACAGTGCTGTGTGCGGAGCTGAAAAACCTACCAATCATGGTGGGGTATATGGCTCTCAGGGGTGTGACACCGACCGGGCTTGATGCAAGGAGGGAAACAGTTTTCAGTGTGTTAAAAACTGATCATTAGTAATAGTTTTACACACAACTTATTTACACCAGTGTCCTTGTTTAGCTTATTTTGTGTTAAAATATTTTTTAAAGACTTTTGAGAAGATTGGATGTGACAGCCCAGCCTCAGCCAGACTCTGCCTCCAGCGGCCCCACGGTAAGTTGAGTTGGAGACCCAGGCTTCAGTCTCCTTCGGGTGAGGTTACTTCAGACCCCACAGAAATTACTAATATATCCTGCTTTTTCTCATTTTTGCGAGGATAAAGAGAGGACCCTTTAGATAAAGGGTTGTCCCCCTCGCAAATATGAGAAAAAGCAGGATATATTATTGATACAAGCTTCAGGTCTTTTGTGACTTTACAGATGCCATTTATATATAGGTTGAACACGCCCAAAGCCAGCTGGGATAGGCTCCAGCATACCCGCAACCCTAATGAGGATAAGCAGCATAGAAAATGAATGAATGAGTATAGGTTCCCCAGTATTGACCCCTGGGGTACGCCGCACAATATATTTAAGCTCGCGGATGTATATTCGCTTAGCTTCACATGCTGCTTCCTGTGGAACACGTATCTAAGCAAGGCTGGGATGCTCGAGTGACGCGTTCATCACATACAATGGACGGCGCCAGCACGCAGTGGCAAACTGGTAATTAAGTGGCCCCAACAACAAAGTGGAACAATGGTCCCCATCGCCTAAATCCGACCAGAACTGGGGATCACGGGACCAAGTACTGGTGGGGATTTCATACAACTTTGTGTCAAAAATTCCCAACTATTCATTTAAAGTAATGCTGATTTATGGCGTAATAATGTGAGTACACCATATAAAAAGCAACTTTACTTTCTCTAGCGTACTTGCCATTGGAATGTCAAAATAAACAAACAAAAAATGAAACACAAAAAGACAGAAATCCCCCAACGAACATAACGCTTGCTTACATTAAAACGGGTAAAACCCAACACTCACCCAGTCAGCGCAGCATGCTCTGCTAAACTAAGCCAATCCTTCCTGCTCCAAAAGAAGGAAATGTATGTGTATGTATATGTATATATGTGTGTATGTGTATGTATATATATAATAAATACCACAATGAATGCACAGCAGTGAAAGTCGGGCATACGTACCTCTCGAGGCAGACGGGGTAGCAGCCAGACAGGCTAGCACCAAGAGTTGGAGCCCTCTCGCAGACATTGTTATCACTAGCAGAGAACATATTGTCAGACAAGTCACCTTCTTCCAAGGGTACAAACGGAACGGTAGCTCCCGAACGCCACATGCCGTGTTAGAATCAGCACAATGCGTGTGGTCAGCTCACGTTCGCTTCGCCTAGCCCAGTAACGCCATGTTGTTATTGTAGTTTGTCAAAACAGGTACTGCTACTTACCTAAATTGAGCAAGCATTAGTCGATGTACATTTTCTCTCGGTCTTTAACGTTCCTTTGAAGAAAAAGACGGCGAAAGCAGTGAAATTTGCGATATTTTCTGAGCCGAGGCCGTGCCGCAGACCGTGTGGGACCACCCACTTCCCGTCAGGGAAGCTATCGTAACAGCCGACTTGCTGCCTCATGCGTAGATCTCACAACACGCGGATGGACCTGCCAAGGGCCAACACGGTAATTGTTGCTCACTGACAGTTTACGAATCTGCTCATTGCGCAACTGAGCTAGAATACTTTGTGATTTGCCCAAAGAAGTGTCTGTCAAAAATATGTAACCCAATGAGCTAGAATACTTTTGTGATTTGCCCAAAGAAGTGTCTGTCAAAAATATGTAACCCAATGAGCTAGAATACTTTGCCCAAAGTGTCTGTCCAATTCATGTAAACCCATCTTGTTACTTTACTCGCCATGCTTTTTCCCTGCGAGTAATTTCCAGTAATCTAGCCCCTTGTTCCCACTACGGCCGGTTCTGTTTTGCCGACACATTTATAATTTTTAAAAAAATCTTGAAAAGTGCTTCTCATTGAGTGATTGCCACTTTGCCTTTATTCAGAATAAAACAAATAAAAAAAAAAACAAAAAAAAAAAAAGAAACCGATCTTGCACACGTAGGACGCCAACCTTCTGAAATAGAGGTGTCCTTTCTTAGAGCCTCCACGGTGGCAGTACGTACACCCATCTATCCATTTTCTTCACTTATCTGGGTCACAGGGGCGGTCGTTTCAGCTTCCCGGTCTCCAGCCATCTCATCCAGTTCTACCTCTGAGGACCCCAAAGTGCTCCGAGGCCAGCTGTGTGTCCTAGGTCTGCCCTGGGGCCTTCTCCCGCCTGGTCTTGGATGTGTTCGCATCGCACCAGTTGCCAAAGACCTGGATCCCATGCTCGTGACACCTAGAGACCGCTGTAGTATGCTACGTAAGACATTTCAAAGCTTAAATGCTCAAATTTGCATGTTTCTGTAGTCAAGAAACAGTGCTGATCATTCATTTTCTATACCGCTTATCATAGGTCGCAGGCATGCTGGAGCCTATCCCAGCTGACTTTGGGCGAGAGGCGGGGCACACCCTGGACTGGTCGCCAGACAGTGCGGATTACATATTTTCAAGTAGGGTCTAGGTTAACTGGCCACTAGAATGGTTGTCTGCCCTGCGATTGGCTGGCACCAGTCCAGGGTGTACCCCACCTCTCGCACTGGTCAGCTGGGATAGGCTCCAGCATACCGGTGACCCTAATGAGGATAAGCGGCGAAGAAAATGGATGGATGGATTTGCAAGTAGACAAAGTTCTCTGGATAACAATGAGACATACTTTATTAAACTTGCATGGAAGGCAACAGAAATACAACCTGAACGGATGGCTTCTAAAGAAATGTCTTGATTTGGATTATTCATGCCAAATTAGCAAACAGTCTCCACAGAATCGTACTTAGGCACTTACAAGTCAGTTGAAATGTACTGTATGTGAATGCAGATCTGCAATTCAGATTAGCTAAACCAAAACAGGACAATGGGCACAAGCAACTGTAGCATCAAACTTCACTCACTTTCCAAACTGGTCAAGAAGGAAAAAGTTATTGCTTCAAGCCAAAAGGTGTAGCAATAAATAAATACTGCCAGCACAGCCGTGATGGCAGCAGGGGTCCAACGCAGGCCTCGAGGGCTGGGGGCGCCAACACAGCCGTGATGGCGGTCTGGGGTCAGTTAGCATGGTGGCCACTTGTTGCAGTAGGTAGTGTTACAGCATATCTTGCATATCGGGACCAAAGTCTGTTGGTATTGTTCATTCTCAACCGTGTTACATTTGGTCTTTTCCAAGCAGCCTGTCATGATCAAATCAGTTTTATCTGTGGGGTCACAAGGACAAGAATGTCAGCGCTGGTTGGCGTGAGGCACATGGAGAGCAAAATGAGATGACGTTCCAATCACTCAGGAATCTAACACTGCCACTCGGCATCCGCGGGTATTCTGAGGCCTATCCCAGCTGTCTGAGCGTGAGGACTGGTCGCCAGCCAGTCACAGACCAAGAGTACTACAAGTAACAATTTGATGAGTGATATTTTTCTTTGTACAAACTAAATGTGTGCTGCGTGCATCGCTTGGGTACCGCACGGGGACGCTTTCACACGTGCACACGCATTATAGTTGTTGGCAGCTAATGATAGCAATTTGACAAAGTTTAACTAAAGACATTTCCAAATCTATGATCATATTCGGTTTAATGTGACATTTACTTTTGTTCCACATCTGGATCAAAACTGGATGAAGCTCAGTTGACAGCTTTCTGCTCTGCATACACTTAGAAAATGTGGTTCAAATTGGAAACATTTTGGTAAAAGTAAAAAAAATAATAATTTATATTATGTTGGTGGCGGGGTACAATCATAGGGCATATATTACCAATATTATATAATGTATATTCAAACGTTACAGCAAAATTGCACATTTGACAATTTTGTCTAAACAGTGAAACATTTGATGGCAACTTTTCAATGGCACTCTTACAAGGCACAGTTTTGGATCCATTTGCGGCACTTTACTGACCCTCTGTGGGCATTGTCGTCATCGTTCCAATTGCAATATTGAGATATGGTAGAGGCGTCTGAAATGTTTATATTGCCACTGTATCTTAAAGATGCCACTTCATGCATAATGTTGACCAACTTCCATCTTTCATCTTTACCTTCTGCATGACATTCTGAAAATATAGCTTGCATGTGTTGCGTTTCACAAGCGGTCATGGGTGGGATATTGAACAGGTGCTTACCTGAATCCAACCCTGAATCCAACCCAAGACCGATGAAGCAAAGTTCGTCCTCTCCACAAAACATAGTTTTGCAATCTTTGATTGAGCTATCCAGAGGACATGTTGTGCAGTTCAAGGGGTTGCCTAAAAAGACACAATAGAGTAATGGATGTCATTGACAAATACATAATGCATCAACGTCCAACAAGTAGGTTTCTTTCAATGAGCAACTTCGTATTTGCAGCAAAGTAAATGCACTATGACAAAAAAGGCAGGATGGATAATCAAAATGTCCAACAGAGAGGGCTACTGTTTCAAATGGCACTTCTAAATAGTCATTCACATTTAATATTCTGCACCACCTTTCATCTATCGTGGGAGCCGATTTCATGCAAACATCCATCAAAATGTCCAGCTCAGCTGGGCAAGAGGTGCTACCTAAAAATATTTCTGTAAAATGCAGTTTTTGCAAAATTTCATTGGAAATGGGGAAATTTTCAAAGGTCCATATTTTTTACATTTCTCAACCGATTCGGACCATGCCCAAAACAAAATGCTCAAATCGTCAGGAAATTGATTGCTTTGCAGCGGCTAAGGTCTGCCTTACGGTTGAAGATACGTCCAAGGTGATCTCCCAGGGAAGTCTTGCCTTTGAAGAGAACGTGTGTGGACTCTAATTGAAGGTGCATGCAGCAGACGGCAGCACTGCTTGTGATAGCCAAGTGACAAAACACGCCGCATGCTAATATTAGCGCAGTAGCATTTTTAGTCGTTTTAAGATTAAAAACCTTTACAGTATAAACACTGCAGCAGGTGTCTGTGGGTGCTTAATTATGAGTCAATCGGGAACAAATCGGCTCTTTAAAATGAACAAAAAGACGGCCACATTAAAAGTTTTTTGTGGCCACATTAAATCGTAAATTTATGAGATTTAAAGTCGTAATTTTACGAGAAAAGAAGTCGTAGTATAACCTACAGCCCAGGCCAAACGTCACACAAGCCCCCCGTGTTTATAGCGGTCTCGGGCAATGCCCATGAGACAGCTACCGCTATGTGGAGGGGCGGGGGTGTGCGGTGAGATGACGCTAGCCCAAGCTAACCTGGTTGCGCCCAACTGCGCTGTTTTGCTGTCTCACTATGAATAAAAGCTTGCATGACGCCGAAGGGAAATTCCCTACCCTTCTGATGAACTATGCTATAGTTTCCCACAGACACGTATGACGATGTCACGTAAAATTACGACTAAATCTCGTAAAAGTACGACTTTCAATCACGTAAAATTACGACTTTTTTTCTCGTAAATTTACGACTTAATTGCGTAAAATTTACGACTTAATTTCGTGACATCAAGCCCTAAATTGACGTAATATGACTTTAAATCACATAAAATTACAACTTTAATCTCGTAATTTTACGACTTTAGTAAAATTGCGACTTAAAATCTCATCAAATGAATGACGAAAGATTACGCCGTAAAATGACGTAAAATTACGACTTTAATTACAACTTTAAAAGACTTTCAATTTTGTAAAATGTCAACTTTAAATCTTAAATACGTGTCAAAGGGAAACTACTACTAGACTACAGTCGCACCGATACTCTAGTACCGCCACTCCACATCCAGCTCTGTTGCGTCGCAGTCTCAGGCAATGCCTATAATACAAAGTTACGAGTTTTATTCCCGTAATGTTACGTTTTTACTCTCGTAATGACAACCATTGTCTTGTAAATATATAACATTATTGTTTGCAAATCAAAGCTTCAAGATTTTGAAAATTTACACTATGTTGAACAGGCATTGCCCGAGACAGCTATAAACACAGGGTGCTTGTGTGTCCTTTGACCTAGGTCAAAGGTTACACTACGACTTTTTTCTCGTAAAATTCCAGCTTTAAATCTCACAATAGTTTCATTCCATTTTCTTCCGCTTATCCGGGTCCGGGGGCCGCAGTTTCAGGAAGGAAGTCCAGACTTCCCGGTCTCTGGCGACCTCTTCCAGGTCCACCGGGAGGATACCAAGGAAATTCTACCCATGAAGGTTATGAACAGAATCGGTGACAAGGTGCAGCCTTCACCGGAAACAAGCTGGACTTACTGCTGGCAATGCCAACCAGGCTCCTGCTTCGATTGTACAAGGACCGAATGGCACGTAGTAGCGGGCCACCATTCCCGTACACCCGGAGCACCCCCTACAGGACACCACGAGGGACACGGTCGAATGCCTTTTCCAGGTCTACAAAACACATGTAGACCGGTTGGGCAAACTCCCACATACCCTCCAGTACCCTTGCAAGGGTGTAGAGCTGGTCCAGTGTTCCGCGACCGGGCTGAAAACCACATTGCAACTCCTGTAACCGAGGTTCGAGTAACGGTCGTGCCCTTCTCTCCAGCACCCTGGAGTAGACTTTCCCAGGGAGGCTGAGGATTTTTAACTACATTATCAAAATATTTGTACCAGTATTTTGAGCAAAAAAAACACGCTTAATAAAATTAATGTAATATTGTCATATTGTTCTTTTGAATCAATTTAAATACATTTGTGGTCCTAATGAGGGCCGCACAGTGGTCGAGTGGTGGACTACATGTTGACTACACAGGAAGACTTGGGTACCCTTGAGGACAAGCAGCATAGAAAATGGATGGTCCTTACTTATAATAAAAGAAAACAATTAGTATACAGGTACTCGCACCAAACCTCAGAGAAAAGGCCTCATCAGCCACCATTAAGTATGAAAGGAATCTTTTTCTTACCTATAACCAAGCGCAATCCCTGGAGCAGTAGCAGAAAAGCCAGTATCTTCAAGTAGCCTGAAAAGGAGCCTGAAAAGGATTTACTGTACAGTATGTATATTTTTTTATGCATACAAGAGAATTTTAAATAATACAGTGGTTATTAGTGTTGAATGTGTCGCACATCGGTTGCCAGAGGGGCTGCTAGCTCATGGTACATGGCCAAGACTGCAGTCATTCAAGAATGATGTAAGCTATCAATCAAAAAAACCACAAACAAGTTGCGCTGCCTTTATAGACTGCGGCATTACATTCTGGGAATCCAAAGGAGTTCATGCTACAGCTGTCGGTGTGCAAACTACAGCGGAGCTACCAAGCACACCTTGCCTTGTTGTCCGAGCTGCTCCTGACGTGTGAATTTCATGTTAATATTTTTAGCTGCTTGAAATTAAAGCTCAAGCTCCAGTTCATGCAAGAATGATAGCTTCACTTCAGGTGACATCATGAAGCCTTCTGCTTTGGACCGACCGACAGTTAACATTGATTTGAGCTTTCAACTAACAACTAGAAAGTGTAAAAAGCCCTCACTCCATCTCTTTGCTCAAGGAATACATCCTCTCGGGTCCAAATGGTTAGGGTGAGGAGCTCGGCCATCCGGGAGGAGCTCAGAGTAGAGCCGCTGCTCCTTCACATCGAGAGAGCCAGTTGAGGTGTTTCGGGCATGCCCAGTCGGGAGAAGGCCCCCGGGAAGACCTAGGACACGCTGGAGGGACTATGTCTCACAGCTGGCCTGGAAACGCCTCGGTGTCCTCCCGGTGGAGCTGGCAGAGGTCGCCGGGGACCGGGAAGTCTGGACTTCCCTACTGAAGCTGCTGCCCCCGCGACCCGGACCCGGGTAAGCGGTGGAAAATGGATGGATGGATGGGTCCAAATGGACCCAAGCCTAACGCTGTTGACTTGGCTTATTTTGTATAGGTGCTTCTTGGACACCAACACAGAAAATGATTCCAAGTCACAGAAGAGATGGGCCAGAAGCATCAACTCAACAAGTGATCCCACCTCTTTCTAAGCTGGACCTCAGGACCATCAAGTCCTGGGAACTATGTGGTTTTCATTTCCACTGCCATGATCTCAAGTTTTTTCCCGCTTCCGTGAGCTGAATCGGTCCCACATCTTGTTGGTACAGTATTTTACCGCCTAATCTTTTAAAGTAACAAAAATGTCTCTGAATGACTTATTTGCATTACGTTCAGTAAATATGTGAACTTTTACTCTTTTATGTACAACAAGGTACAACAAGGCACTGGAATTCTATCAGCTAAGGACTTCCTCAGGGAGAATAACATCACTGTTTGGGACCATCCCCTGATTAAAGTCCCATAGAGAACATTTGGGGATGGATGGCAAGGGAAGGTTTTAAAAATGGCCATCATTTCCAGGCAGTTGATGCCCTTCGTGAAGTCATAGTTCCCTGGAAACACTCGCATCAAAGCATTGGTCATCGGACGACCACTGAAGCCGAATCTTCTTGCCACAATGTCTCGGACAAATGCTCACCACAGACACTGCTATGTTTTTATTGCTCTGATGACTAAATCTAATGCTGCGCTGTTATGATCTTGAAAGGTGGTCTGAATGTTTTCAAAATCAGTTGTATGCAGCAGTAATTATACTGAGAATATAATATAAAAGAATTGTTTACCCTCCAGTTAAAAATGTGTTCAAGATCAACTCATTAAAAAAAAGCGATGGCCACGCGTGTGCACTAAAATTTAGTGTTTTTGACACACAGGGAGTTCCTTCCAAAAACGTCAAAAATCACATTTTAAAATACACTATTCCAATTTATAGTCTGACACAAACGTACAATTGAAAGATAGCGTTATTCATCCCACGTTCAGATGTTTATGGAATTTGGAAGGTATGACTGCAGTAATGATTTGAATATGACTCAAGTCAATACTACTTAGCAGAATGGCAGTTTGACACAAACAATAGTTTGCATGGTTGCACTTTTACAACCCCCGGAAAAAAAGGGAAAAAAATACAAAGACCTATTAGGGCCACATGAAAAACAAAAACTGATTTTGAGATCGTAATTGTACGAGATTTAAAGTCCGAGAGAAACTATAAACATAATTCTTCAGTGAGGACGGGAACTTCCCTCTAGCTTCAGACAAGCTTTTTTGCAAAACAGAGCGGTTGGGCCCATCTTTGTTAGCATGGGCTAGCATCGTCTCACCCCACCCCTTCACGTGCGGCTCTCGGTTTCATAGCGGTCTCAGGCAATGCCTATAAAATGAAGTTACGACTTTTATGCCCGCAAAGTTTTTCCTCTCATAACATGACGATCTTTTCTTGTAGTACAACAATATTGTCGTAAATTTACGACGTAATTCTCGAAATATTGACGATTTTAATGCTTCATTTAACAGGCATTATCCGAGACCGCTATAAATAAACACAGGGGACTTGTCTGACTCTTGACCTGGGTCAACTAGTGATGGGAAGATCTTCTTTCCGTTCTGCAAACTACACACTACAAACAAGACAAAATTATAATGCTACACGAAACTGAAAAGATTGTTTACCTGGGTATTTTGTCAACGAATCACTCACATCACCGCTGTCCCTTTTCGAGTCGTTCGTTCATTACGTGTCATCAATCTATTAGGTATCCAAATGCGCATGCGCGACTGAACGAATCACTCCCCAAGACGATTCGTTCTTCCCGAGTCAACTCGTAAAATTACGACTTTTAAACTCGAAATCTTAAGTTGTTTTTTGTTTTTTCCCCCCAATGTGGCCCTAATACGAGGTCCGTTGTCAAAAGGAGTGGAAAAGGTGATTGGTTTTCTTACCGAAGATTCCCAGGAGGGCAGGCTTGGAACGAACCATCATCTTGGCGTCCTAAGGATGGGTGTTGTCGAATGGCGTCGAGTCCGGAGAAGAGTGCTCTTCTACCTCGGTACCCGTCCTGGCGTGGGTCGAGCGTGGTCAGCGTCATTTCAAGGTAGTGTTGGCGTGACGGGGGAAAGTCAAAGGAACGCCACTTTTACGTAACGCGTATTTGACCTTTAATGTGTTTTTCCCGTCACCTCTGGGACGATACCATCGCCGGTTTGGTACGCCAACACTCCCAATCTCTGCCGTTTGTCTAAACATGTTTATGTTATGTGTCATATCAAAGACATATTTGATATATATAAGATGAGATTTGTTTTTTAATCGACGCGCCATCTAAACGCGACAACAATCATGACTCGCGTAGACACGTGATGTACTTCAAAGTAACTTCAAACAAAACACGTGCCAAAGGAAATCAGGCAAAGACAAAAGACCAATAATCGTGAGAAATGATGACACGGCGACAGTGTCGTCATCCCGACAAAAATACAAAATATTCTTCTTCTTTCATTCATTTTCTATGCCGCTTATCCTCATTAGGGTCGCGGGGATGCTGGAGCCTATCCCAGCAGACTTTGGGCGGGAGGCGGGGCACACCCAGGACTGGTCGCCAGTCAATCGCAGCTGCCGAAATATTCATTCATTCATTCATTTTCTATACCGCTTATCCTCATTAGGGTCGCGGGTATGCTGGAGCCTATCCCAGCAGACTTTGGGCGAGAGGCGGGGTACACCCAGGACTGGTCGCCAGTCAATCGCAGCTGCCGAAATATTCATTCATTCATTCATTTTCTATACCGCTTATCCTCATTAGGGTCGCGGGTATGCTGGAGCCTATCCCAGCAGACTTTGGGCGAGAGGCGGGGTACACCCTGGACTGGTCGCCAGTCAATCGCAGGGCAGACAAACATTCACACTCTAATGGACAATTTAGAGCGGCCAATGAAGCTAACATGCATGTTTTTGGAATGTGGGAGGAAAGCGGAGTACCCGGAGAAAACCCACACACGCACGGGGAGAACATGCAAACTCCACACAGAGATGCCCAACAGAGATTCGAACCCTGAACCTCCTGACTGTGAGGCCAACGTGCTACCCAGTCATCCACCGTGCGGCCCTGCCGAAATATTATTATTAAATATTATTATTCATGCTGCACGGTGGCTGCACGGTGGCTGCGTGGTAGCATGTTAGGTTAACTGGCGACTCTAAACTGTCCATCGGTGTGAGTGTGAGTGTGAATGCTTGTTTGTCTGCCCTGCGATTGGCTGGCGACCAGTCCCGGGTGTACCCCGCCTCTCCCCCGAAGTCAGCTGGGATAGGCTCCAGCATACCCGCCACCCTAATGAGGATAGGCGGCATAGAAAATGGCTGGCTGGATTATTATTAAAGTGTTTTAGAATTTGTTGCATAAAAAAAACAAATTGAGAATTTTAATAGAAAAAATACCTTTTGTGAGAAAAATGCGTACTTTTACGAGAATTCAACTTGTAATATGACTTTTGATCAAGGCCAAAGGTCACACACAAGTCCCGTCTTTATTTTACGAGAAAAGAGTCATAAGTAAAATAAAGCTGTGAAGTCATAAATGACGGAGAGTAAAAGTTGTACCTTGATGATAACCGGCAATGCTTGGGACAGCGGGGGTGGGGTACGTGAGGGCACCGGTGAAATGATGCTAATCTGTTTGTGACCAACTGCTCAGTTTTGCTGTCCGGTTCCTTCCTCGAGAACTATGCTCTATTTTTCCTCTGACACGCATGAAACAAATGTACACGTTTTTTTTCACTGCTCAGAAAAATAAAGGGAACCGCTAAAATAACACATCCTAGATCTGAAAAGACTACGTAGTTGAAATGTGCTGACAACAAAGTATATCAAACGTATTAATCCACGGAGGTCAGGATTTGGAGTCACACTCAAAATGAAAGTGGAAAAACACACTAAAGGCTGACCAACTTTGATCTCCTTAAAGTCAAAATGAGGGTCAGTAGTGCGTGTGGCCTCCACGTGCCTGTATGACCTCCCTACAATGCCTGGGCATGCCCCTGATGAGGTGGAGGAAGATAGATCCTGAGGGATCTCCTCCCAGTCCTGGACTAAAGCATCCGCCAACTCCTGGACAGTCTGTGGTGCAACGTGGCGTTGGTGGTGGATGGAGCCCAGATGTGCTCGGTTGGATTCAGGTCCGGGGAACGGGCAGGTCAGTCTTTGGCATCAATGCCTTCATCTTGCAGGAACTGCTGACACACTCCAGCCACATGAGTTCTATCATTGTCTTGCATTAGGAACCCAGGAGCCAACCGCACCAGCATTGGTCTCACAAGGGGTCTGAAGATCTCATCTCGGTACCTAATGGCAGTCAGGCTACCACTGGTGAGCACATGGAGGGTTGTGTGGTAGAAATGTCACCCCGGAACCATTACTGACCCACTGCCTAACCGGTCATGCTTCTCCACGGCAAAGTATGTCTACTGGCGTTATTTTTTTCTTGCAAGCGTTTTTTACACACGAGCTTCAACTGCGAGGTAATTTTTATTTACCGGCAGGCATAGCCGAGGACAGCTATTTGGGCGCTTGTGTCAATGTGACCGTGGCTGAAGATGAGAATGACTAAATAGCATTGGCGGCGCTAGCATTAGCCGCTAATGCTTCTAAGCCAGCTAGTCATGATTTCCAACACATCATCAAAACATACATTATTATGCTCTAGTTTATTGTGTAAAACTATGCCAGGAACAACATCAAATCATAACAGAATTCAAAGGCACCACATCATTTTATGGCGTTAATGTCGTCATTAAGTGAAATAGTTGGAAAATATCCCTCTGGAATTACACACATTGTATTGTTGACGTAACTTCCATCCGTTTTGAGTCTTTTGATTTTGGTAAACTTGCACTACAAGAGAAGATCCGTCAGAAGGCGGTTGATCTATCCAAACCCATTTTTGTTTTGCTTGTTTGATAGTTAAGATGATTCTATTGTTTACCATTTAGTATTTTGTCAAAGTGATGTGCAGTAACACATGACATATCTTTGTAGGTGGCATCTAATAGACGGTACATAGCCCTAATGAGGATAAGTGGTAAAGAAAATGAATGAATGAATAAATTGTGCAAATATCTACTGTAATGTACAAATATGACCTAAATGTACAGTGGTATGAAAAAGTGTTTGTCCTGATTTATAACTAAACTGAGATGAATTTTAGATCTATCAGTCTGGAAAAGGTTATGAAGACATTTCTAAAGCTCTGGGACTCCAGCAAACCACTGTGAGAGCCATTATCCACACATGGCGAAAACACGGAACTTCCAAGGAGTGGCCGGCCGGCCAAAATTACCCCGAGAGCGCAGCAGCGACTCACGCAAAAGACCCCACGACGGCATCCAAGAACAGCAGACCTCACTTGCCTCGCTCTAGTGATGAGGACTCCACCACAAGAAAGACACTGTGGGAAAATGACTTGCAAGGCACCAAAGGAAAGGTCCAAAACCACACAATAACAAAAAGAACATTAACACTCATCTCAGTGCAGAACTTTGGTAAAATACTTTGTGGTCAGAGGAGGCAAAAGAGGAACTTTTTGGAAGGTGTGAGTCCCATCACATCTGGCGTAAAAGTAACACCGCTTTTCAGAAAAACCCCATACCAACAGCAAAATATGAGGGTGGCAGTGTGATGGTCTGGGGCTGTCTTGTTGCTTCAGGATCTGGAAGACTGGTGTCTACCAAAGAAATCCTGTCATCTGTTGATGACCTCAAGCTGAAGCCAGCTTGGGTGGGTTTCTGCAGCAAGACAATGACACAAAACACCCCAGCAAGTCCACTTCTGAATGGCTGGGGAAGAACAAAAGACCTGGTGATTTTTTCCATGTCCCAAAGGCACGACAGATATTTGATTTGATTTAAAAATAATTATAGGACATAGATAATCATAACTTAAAGTGTCTTCACAAGGCAAGGCCTATTTTAGTAATGGCATTGTTCATCTTCATCACTGCCATGAATCCTACTTCACTTTTTCATATGCAACGTTTTTATGACACCTACCTGAACTTGAAAACGACCAGTCCGGTCTTTTGGACCGTCTGAAGAGCGTGTGGACGACATCCTCGCAATGCAATGATTCTGCTTCCCATCATGGCGGCCAAACAAGCCGGGGTACACCCTGGGCCATGGACTCACCGGAGTGCCAAAATGAAATATTAGGGTCACGAGTATGCTGGCGCCTACCCCAAAGTGCTTATCCTTATTAGGGTCATGAGTGTGCGGGAGCCTACCCCAGCTGACATTAGGCGAGAGGCGGATACACCCTGGACTGGTTAAAAAGAATCACACAAATATACAAATGTAGTCATATTGTAATTCCATTTTGTCTTTGCGTATTAGTTACTTAATTAGTTAACTGTTTTCCTTATTTTTGTATTTATAAATAGAATCTTTTCGTAGTTAGAGCATATGGAAAATCTGTTTACGACACTCTAAATACTGGTTATAACATTTTTAGAGCTCTCTAGACATGAAATAACACCCCTATAGTCACCCAATTATCCAACATAGTAGACATAACAGAAAATATTGCACATACAGTAAAAAAGACATAACATACTCACTTCCTTGTTGTTTTTTCTGCAGTGTGCTCCTCTCATCACAGAATGCCAACGGAAGCTAGCGGGCTTCGCTTAGTTTAGCAGAGCATGCGCAGGCTGCGTGTAAAATGTGAAAGAGCGTTTTACGCCGCCGCCGGCACTAACTATCAACAAACACCCCGCGGCCTTCAAATTAAGAGCGCTGTTCTCCACACCCGGTTTGCCGAAACGCGTGAATTGGCTAATTCGTCCCACTGACCCGGAAGACCCTCATACAATGAAAAAAAAACACTCTTCTGCTCATTTAATACTGCAGTATTGTAATAATAAAACCTGAAATAGAATGTATATTAAAGGATTCAAATTCTACAAGTTTCTTACCTATGATACGCAGCAAAGTGCAGTACAGTACGTACGCTGGCACTGCAGTATTGTAATAATAAAACCTGAAATAGAATGTATATTAAAGGATTCAAATTCTACAAGTTTCTTACCTATGATACGCAGCAAAGTGCAGTACAGTACGTACGCTGGCAGGGATAAACCAATCAGAACGTCACGTAACACGTACAGTACGTACGCTGGCAGCGATAAACCAATCAGAACGTCACGTAACACGTACAGTACGTACGCTGGCAGCGATAAACCAATCAGAACGTCACGTAACACGTACAGTACGTACGCTGGCAGCGATAAACCAATCAGAACGTCACGTAACACGTACAGTACGTACGCTGGCAGCGATAAACCAATCAGAACGTCACGTAACACGTACAGTACGTACGCTGGCAGCGATAAACCAATCAGAACGTCACGTAACACGTACAGTACGTACGCTGGCAGCGATAAACCAATCAGAACGTCACGTAACACGTACAGTACGTACGCTGGCAGCGATAAACCAATCAGAACGTCACGTAACACGTACAGTACGTACGCTGGCAGCGATAAACCAATCAGAACGTCACGTAACACGTACAGTACGTACGCTGGCAGCGATAAACCAATCAGAACGTCACGTAACACGTACAGTACGTACGCTGGCAGCGATAAACCAATCAGAACGTCACGTAACACGTACAGTACGTACGCTGGCAGCGATAAACCAATCAGAACGTCACGTAACACGTACAGTACGTACGCTGGCAGCGATAAACCAATCAGAACGTCACGTAACACGTACAGTACGTACGCTGGCAGCGATAAACCAATCAGAACGTCACGTAACACGTACAGTACGTACGCCCGGCTGTTCAAGTCCGATGCAGAAGATGCGGACTTTGCTGGCTTTGTGGGAGAAGAGTGATTAAAAAATAGAGCGAGCGTGTTGCTAAGTTGAACAAGGTTCCACTAAACTCGTCCTTTTGCTTCCGTTACCTTTTTTTGTGGACCGTATGTTTTAGGATGCGCCCTAAAATACGCTGCGGCAGGAAAATCCAAGATGGACAACCTTTCGTAAAGCGAACTAATTGGATGTATCGCATCGGGTAACGCAGCGCGCTGTTGTTTTCTCTCACGGCCCCCCCGGGGGCCAGAAATGTGGCCCATTCGGAATACCTTGGCAATATGCAAGCAGGGAAAGGTTCAAGAGTCAAGTGGAGTGTAAGTACCCCAGGGGGGCCCGCCCCGCTCTTTGAGAACCACTGAGTGAACGGAAGAATATTTGCATTGAATACAACTCGGACATTCTGTGCTGGTAAAGCAAACGTAAAAGGAGCGAAACTGACTTGATGGGGTCCCGATGCAGACCGGCGCTCGGGTCTAAAGGACAGACCTTCACCGCCGCAGGCGCACTGAGCAGCAACGCGAGGGGGGGGGTGGGGGTTGCGGCAAGATAGATCCGGATGGTGCAGCGAGGTTGCGCGGCGACGCTGTGCACAAGGCAAGGGGGGACTAAACGTCGAACCAATAAGGTACTGCGCACCTTCGCCGACGTGGGATGGGACGTGACGGGCAATGGACGCACGCACACCGGCTCGGCGGACTGATGCGGTAAGGCGCCGAGCGGTTATCAGCACCCGGCGGCGGCGCGGAAAGCATGCAGGCGTCGAACGGAAGTGCGCAGTGTCGGTGTGACGCGGCCTCGGTGCACAAATCCCGCTCTTCGCGGCGCCGTCGTAGGACGCTTTCGTTTCGCTGATGGCTGGTTGCAGCCGCTGGCGCATGACGTCATCCTCGGCGCAATTCTTGGCCGAGCAATGACGTCATGGAGTCGGAAAGCTTTGCAAGTTGACGTTCGGATTGGACGTGCGACAAATCCATGTATATATTGATGACATCACACTTGTATGGATCAGCGTTGTTATGTACAGCGTCAAGAAAAAATGCACTAATTGTTGTTTTTGTTTTTAAAAGAAGAGGCGCACCACATGCCTGCATTACTAATAAATGGCAGAGTCATTGCAAAACATGCTAAGGCGGCTGTCAACATACTCTCGATGTCCAACGTTTTACCTCATATCGTTGCCGCTGGACTCCCTAGCATGCCTTGCGGGCATTTAGAAATAAGGCTTTTAAGTTATGTGTTATGTGATGCATTAATTGTGGACGTGTTGCGATTTGGTTCCATTGCACCGTAAGCCCGTATGTTCTGTTTGATGCCACCTACATTGTATATGCAGTAGAAGGCCCTCCGCCAAATGTTTGAACCCAGTAAGGTCTGCGAGTGAAAAAGTTTGCCCACACCTGAACTAGCAACTTAAGCTGACAGATAACATATCATATCTGGCCCGCCAATCTGTTTGCTTGAGCTGCACACAGTTTTTCCACGTGCTGGGGGCTTTGATGCCGAAGCAGTGAAAAATGTCAGACATTTCGACATCAGACCGGACGAAAACAGCCTCGGGCACCACGAGAGCAGTCCGGGCACAGTTAGGGGGGACCACCGCTGTTGCTAATGGAGCCAAATATCTAACTATCGATTGTCATGACAGGCCTTACTTTAACGTCTAGGTGTGATTGCAAGCGAGCGCTATGGAAATATTTCCCCAGCAGACTCTAGATGGCTCTAATAACGTTAAAAACATATTTAGACGGTTGTAAACGGGCTTTACTACAAGAGAATTCCAGTTATGAAGAAGGAACGCTCCTTCAACCAGTCCAGGGTGTACCCCGCCGCCCGCCCACAGTCAGCTGGGATGGGCTCCAGCATACCCGCCACCCTAGCGGTATAAAAAATGGCTGGATGGAATGCTCCTTCACTGAAAGCCGGGCATCTCTCTGGCACGGAACCAATGAACCTTGCAAACAGGACAGCGACAGGGAAGAAGGTTGGCAGCTATGCAAGATTAGTGGCTGCATGCCATGTACTTTGGAGAAACAGTGTTTGGGCACCTTAGAGGACTCAAACAGCACTAAGGAATATGTTCATACTTTTACTTTCTCTCTTAGTGTGTTGAACCTGAAATGTTATTTTTAGATATGTTCCTATGAAACATAGCGAGTATTAGTTCTGGTAAGGGTGGCATTTTTGCTGTTCAGTGTACATAGTGTTCGTTCCCCCAGAACGGTGGACCCCAACCAACCCACTTGATACCGGGTCGCACACAAAATAATTAACTATTTCTGTTTTATGTATTATCTGATCTTGAGCGTGCTTTTATTTTGGAAAAACGACCCGATTCTCTCGGTTACGTCTTTAACAGACAACAACGGGAGTCCTACTTGAAACATGGATTTGTCGCGGAGGTGATGCCCACATACCAAGCCCGCTCTGCATAATATGTGGAGAGCGGGCTTCTAACGAGGCAATGAAGCCTTCTAAAGTGCTGCGGCAGTAGGAGACCCAGGCACCCTGGATTAAAAGAAAAGCCCTCTGTTGGCAATCACATCCGTCAACGGGCATGCACTGACAGCATCGTACTCGGTGGCAAACTGTATTGATCCGGCGTTCTGGTGATCGCTCTTTCTTTACCAATATTTAGCACAAGTCACACCTCCCCCACCGCTGTCAGTTGACCAGTCCTGGAGATAAGTGGTTGGGGACCGTGGAAAATACTCCCAATGCAACAGAAAGTAGTGCTGTCTATGCTCGTTGACCTGAAGGAAATCCTTACATCTCCACTGAAGGAGCTCCATTAATGGAATGAGCAAGCTTTTCATGCCAACGCCTACTTCCATTCCTATGGCACGTGGACACCGTTGGAAAAATAACCCTTTTGTGGGGATGGGATTATCACGGTTAATTGGTTCCATTAATTGGACCGTGTTAAGTGAATCTCCACAAAGTATGATTGCTTATTTATAAACTGAATATCTTCATAGTTAAAGCATAGATAACATGTTTGCAACCTTCTAAATATGTGTTTTTAACATTATTAGAGTCCGCTACACAAGAACTAACACCCCTATAGTCACCTTTTCCCTTGTAATAATGTAGTAGACATAAGAGAAAATAATAAATCAATAAGACTTGCGCTACTGCGCGTTGCTCTGCTAGGTGTTCCGGTGAATGGAAGGCGGACAGGAAGTGATGTCAAGGGTTCATTGTTGAATTTTAGCTCAGCCTCAGTTGCAGCCGCAACGGTAGCCGAGCTACCGGTAGGGATTATTGTGCCTGTTGTGAGATAATTCAAAGCAGCAATAAAACCCTGTTGTCCTGGTGCTTGTGTGTCTCACCAAACATTACAGTAATGTTAGACATCTAGTGATAATGCCTTATATTTGTATTTGTATACACTTTATCCCACCCCCTCTCCGTTTCACATCAACTGCCAGTACATTTGTTCACTTCCTGTATTCGACATGTACCCTTTAGCAAATCTGAAATAACAAAAGATTATAACTTTGTCTTACAACAGGAGTGGAGGTTTGTAAATCAATAGACATAAATGATAGAGCATTCATAATACATAAGTAATAAGTAGAATAACTGATGGAGACGTGAACAGCTGGCAGAAACTCTTGTCGGATGATGAGTACAGACAACGCACAACCGCCATTGTGGATTATCGTCACTGACCTTTTTTGTAGTACTCTTTGGTGAGTGAAGTGTACTTTTGCATTTATATGCGTCATGGTGATAAGTCTGATATAGGAAAACAGTAGAGACTATGGAGTCACTTTTGGCGCAGAACAAATTTGACTTTGCTCAGTGTTAAAGTATTGTGTATATACTTTATGTTGTATATTTTTAAATTGGGAATTTCCTGCTCATTTTGTCATTTTATTGTTTAGAAATGTATTTTTGTTCACCCTGTCAATGTCTACACCATCTATTGGTGTTATTGTAGTTTTACCTAGCTTCAAGGATGGTCTGTTTTTGTCCACCCATCTTCTCAGTATAAGTATTTTATCTCTGGCTTCTCTTTCTCCAAAGCAAACTGCAGTAGTATCATCTGCAAATATGACTGACTTTTAGGACTTTTGTGACTTTACAGATGCCATTTATGCATAGGTTACAACTATACGTACGGTTTGGTCCCGGAATTGACCCCTGAAGTACGCCACATGATATGTTTCAGCTTCCAGATGTATATACTTCTTTGCATCTGCTAAGCAGCCTTCTAACAGTTCAAAACCAACAAAGATATTGTGATTGATTGTATCAAATGCTTCTTGTTCGATCCAGATCCGGTCTTAGCAGTTAGCTATGCATTCATATTGGCTGTCTACCAGTTATTCATTCTTATTTATCATTTTTTTCCAATCTGTTTTTGGAAAGCTCAACAATTATGTTGGGACATGATGGCAATAACGGTGGCCAGATGGTTAGCATCAGATAGCATTAGATCTTGGTTCGTATCTTCGTTTGGGCGTTCTCACCGTAAATGGGTTTTCTCCGGGTACTTCAGCTTTCTCCCACATTCCAAAAATGTGCACGTTAGGTTGGGGAATCTAAACTGTCCATAGGTATGAATGTCTCTTCCAGTGGCTAGTATGCCAGCAAGGTGTCTAATTACTGGCAGGGCATAGGTGTAAATTGCCTGGATCTTATTCTTGCCCTTCAAGTAGCCTCCTCATTGTTGTCACTCTCCTGTGGAATCCCCAGTGCTGTTGAGAGCATCCGTTCTGTTGTCTTCAGGTAGCTCAACCCCTTCATCTTCCCTCGTCTAAATATCATTTGCCCCCACGTATCTAGTCCGAATGACATACGATTCAGTTGAATTTACATATTTGAATTCCAAATCAACCATTTACAATTTTTATCTAAATCATTGTAATGTTTAGTTGGATTTAAATGAAATGAAATAGACAAAGCCGGCCGGGGAGGTAGGAAAAACGGTGAGCTGGCATATTGAAAAGACAGCTTCCAAGAAAGGCTGCAAACGTTTTACAGACAGTACAAACACGTCCCAAAGGCCGATTCTGCATCTTTTTTCACCGTACTTTTATTTCCATTTATGTTAACATGTTAGCCGTGTATGCCTGCCTGCAGCAGCTTTGCACTCACCCAGGGGCCACACTGCCAACACCTTTGGAACCTCCGATTGAATACAAAATCCCGTAGGTGTGAATGTGAGCGTGAACGGATTCCTACAGCAGTCAGTATTCGTTCTCTCTCTCGATGAACACGCCGCAATCTTAAGTTGTAGTAAACATTTTTTAGCACAACTCATCCTTAGGAATGATACTGAATATATTTCTGAGTTATTGCATTGTTACTTACATTGTCACGTGTTTATGTATCTTCTAGGCAACATCTTCAACCATTGAGCTTAATGGAGAAAAGTAAAGGAGTCCTTCTAAGATGACACTTACAGGACCACCCGACATACTGGTATCAAGTGTGCATCGCGACATAAAAGTGAGCCCCGTTTCTCCGCTCTCCAAATCCTTGCAAGAAGAATGTAATTCTTTCAACTGCAGCACGCTGGAAGACAAGAGCAAGGTCAATAAGCGGCACTGCCGTACATTTGAGTGTAAATCTTTGCCAAAACATCACAACTACTCAATGCATTCCCCATTCAAGAGGGCTGATAGGCATGGCGCTAACCCAGATATTGTTTGGAATGCCCTGGGCCAACAGCAGAGGTACCGCTTTTCTGCTCCAGACATTTTCAGCCACAGGCTACTATCTCAACCAATGGATGCAGACATGAACAACGAGCCTGCTGTCCATGTCCAAAAACGAAGGAGCAGGTCAAAAAGTGCCCCCCGTGTCCAAACCAGTCTCACTCCTGTATCAATTGAGTCCCTGTCCTCGGGAAAAAAGGGAAGAGAGTCCCGGTGGACTTCTGGAGAATCTCATTGGAGACCGGAAGTAACACTTGGTAAGGAGTTGTCTTATGCAGCAAATAGAACCCATGTACACGAAGTTCATCCCGTTAGACTTCAGCCTCAAATGAGTGACAACAACAGACATTGGCCTCATCATCCTGCTGATAATTATGAGGCATTGCTGGATAGACCAGTAACTAGTCGTCACGTTAGATGTCGGGTAGACATTAAACCAAATAATTCAGCACTACACTCTGGACAGGAAAAGCCCACCTCTTCAATAGACATACCCTGGCAAAGGCACCACAATGGAGGGAGTAGGAGCCTGACTGTCCCCCGCCATTTTTCCTATTCTAGAACCCCAACTCCCACTGACTCGTTGGGTAGAGAGAGTCGGCAAACTTCTCAATATTCCTGCAGTCTGCCAAGTAAGTACATACATCAAGTGGAAGTTCCTTTTGAAATGATGCTTTCATCCGGTTATCAAAGGGAAAACAGAGCCCATTCCAGTCCCAACATGCCGACCCAGTTCTTTTACGAAGATGATCCTGGGAGATATGTTACCACCGTTCCACCTCAGCCAAGTTCTTATTTTTATGACCGTTACACACCAGGACAAACCTCAAAAGTGCAATGTGTACCTGAAAAAAGAGGTCAAACGGCACGTGCCCTGGGTACGAGACCCTATTATACCGAAATGGAGCACTATCCATACACTGTACAGGTAGGCTATCCAAAGTCCTATACAGCAAGTGATCCAGGCCCATATATGATACAACCACCGCCAACGAGAATTTTTTACGGGGATGATCCACGGTCTTATCAAATTCAGACGGCTCCTCCAAGGTTTTATTATTCAAGTGACGTGCATTCCGTGCCACCACAGCACCATATCCCGGCACAGGCGTACTACACGGCCAGCCGAAAAAACGCAAGAGTCGTTCAAGCACAATCAGATGATGGCTATGTTTCATACGCCCCTGGGTTTTCTGCTACCCCTGTATCATATGTCACTCCGACTAGAGTCAAACAGGAAACCCTATTAATGCCCTGGTACTCCGCAGAGCCTCAAAGAATTGGCACTGATTCCAAACCCTACTCGAGATCGTTAGATGATATCCTCAACTCCCACGCAGAGCGGGAACAACCTCCTTCCGTTCAACGGCGTCAGAGCTATGATGATCTAGCGCCAAGGAAACCTGCGGGACCCTCAGATGACAAACCACAGCCAGTGGTTGTCAATCTCTCCACTTCCCCCAGACGTTATGCAGCCTTATCGATGTCCGACAACTCGCTGATTGACCAAAGCCCCCCACCGACGTCAAAGACCGCTGCCGGCAAACAGTGGTTAGTTACGCCTGAGATTACAATCACTGATAACGACTTTCGGACGGGGAATCTTAGGACCACTGAAGGACGCTGTGCCAGTTGGGACATTCTGGACTCTAGGGGCAGCGAAGGACCGGAACTGTGTCAGCGTGACATCAAAGGCTCTACCAAAGACAAGCCGCACGACAGCGGCTCTCTTCAGCAGAGCCTTGAACAACTCGATGAGCTGCTGGCCGATCTTGTTACCGACTACAAACCACCCAGCAGAAGGGCAAGTGAGGACATACTGGATCAGCTGAAGAAGTTAATTGACGAGGAAGAGGCAGTGTCCCTGTCCAGGAAGAGTTCGATGGCTGCTGCAGAAGGACCGCCTCCCCTTGACAAGCAGCCGACATCGGTTCGAATAAATCCGGATTCTTTTCAAACGACGGACGCCGCAAGCGACGCGATGAAGAGTGCGGATGGGTGCTCCCCGGATCAGAGCCCAGATGAGGACGACACGATGATGTGTTCGAATAACAAATGCCGGAGAACTGAAACTCTGTTCAACGCTTGCCTTTATTTTAAGTCCTGCCACAGCTGCTACACCTACTACTGCTCTCGCAACTGCCGAAGGGAAGACTGGGACATCCACAAAGAAAGCTGCGTGTACGGTAGAATCGGCAGCTCATGCCGACATATCATCAAACACTGTCGTGAGGCTATCGAAGTCCACAAAGCCTTTTCCCGTCTCGCCAAAGTTGGTTACCTTTCTCGAGGTAGGGGAGTCCTCTTCCTCGGTTTCCCGAACACTATGTCTTCCAGTAACTTTTTGCAGTCTGGCCTGGATAGTCTACCTATGTCACCGACGTACTTGTCCCTCCGGGAGCTTGAAGGTTTCCAGGACAACCTTGGCGAGTACTGCAAAGAGCTGCAAGAAGCTGGAAAAGAATATGACCCAAATGAATGTTTCATCTTGAATGTGTCCATTGCTGTCGGGGAGCAGCTGCCTGATGGGCCTTCACCAAGGAACCAGGCCCCAGCGGTCAGAAAGTATGCAAAGGTCGCCCTGGCGTCTTTTAGTCCTGACAGAAAGATCCACAAGAAAGAGGCTGAGATGGAAACTCTGATCCTGACTCCACCGCCAGGAACAGCAGACATCGACAAAGCTGGAGAAGAAGGCAGGAAGGCCAGGGAGATCTGTTTCATCAATATACAACGGGAGTTAAGGATCCGAGGAGTATTCTTACGCCATGAATACCCTCACGTGTACCAGCAGCTCTGCGAGTTTGTGGAAAATAACCTAAGATTCACCCCCACCGCTATTTACCCAATTGATAAGAGGACAGGTAAACAGTTCATGTGCATGATCATGGCTGCGTCTGAGCCCAGGACTTTGGACTGGGTAGGGACACCGCATCTCCTTGATGACATCATTTAAATGCACATTGACGTTCCGTATATGTGCATGGCGCACGCAGACACACACCGTTTATTGTGTACATTTATTTTTGGCTCGCCAGTATCCTTTTTTTTACCAGAATTTTGTACGGGACATTTTTTTACCATATAGCGCATAGTTTTTAATCCAGTACTTTATAGCGAGTTCTCTGCATATCGGCCGCTTACTGTTACAACCCATTTTCTTCGAAAGCGATGACCTCAAGTTTGAGGTTTCATGAAGAAAATATTCACTATTCTGTTCCAAACCGCAAGGGAGAGTCTATGCAACGCCGCTCTGTGAGTCAGTGACCACACTTGTGGCGCTTCATTGTACAGGGAAACCTGGGTTAGCATCCTTAAACCCAAACATACTCTGAATTTTTCCCTCAAGAAAACAATGTCAGTCCAACTGACCCGCTTTTATACTTACCAGAAACATTTAATGTTACCTTTACCTTCATTGAAGACGTCGTCGTTTCAAGAAGTTTCTTCTTGAATTTGAATTCAACTCTACGACTGCAAGGGAAGCCCCAAAAATGTCCAAAAAAGAAAACTGTTTTTACATCGTCAGGTGCTGAGTATCTACTGACTTGGACGGGGAAGCGTAGAGTGGGTTGTTCCACTCCGGGAAACTGGACGGTCATTGGATAAACGCTTGGTTTTGTCCACGCTCGCCCTCTCTGGGGGTCTATGGGGCAGTGGCTGGGCCCGGACGCCCCGCCTGAAGTGAACGACAGCAAACTCGGCGAATCGACATTTTGAACTGATCGGGAGATTTCACCACTCCCCGACGAATTTGCCTTTGTTAGAAACGGCCTATTTATTTACAAATAAACAACAGTTTTATGCATGTCAAACTATAATTGTAAAAATATGAAAATGTGTTAACACTTCAGAGACTTTGTAACTGTGTTGGTTGGCAAAAAACCACTGAGACAGCTGGACAGTCGTACATGGGCAAAATTCGGTCGGAGGTTTTCAGTGTAAACCAAAAATGATGCCAACCGGGCGTCCGCTAACCAAGGTTCCGCTGTATTACCGTATACCGTATAGTAATAGATTGTAATTGAACTGATCTAAAAAAGTAATACAAAAATCGATGTACGCAAGTTAAAGTCAAACAAGCATTTCCAATCTGCTGATATGTTAGATCACATGATATCATATTGTATGGTATTATATATACATATAGACAGATAGATATGGTGTAATGGAAATAATGTGCACGCAGCAGTACGGAAAAGCAGCACTTGCCGTCAGAACAAAGTGTTCCATAATTGATATGAAGGACATTCCACATTTTAAGTCAGTGTTTTTGGGCACCCCAGTTTGTTTCCTGTGGGATTTACACGTCTTTTGATTGAAAATGATGACATTTTTGTTGCACGGGTTTTTCCCCCAAATCAACGTATTGTAGCCTCCCTCATTGTTTCTTTCCGCTGTCTTACTTACAAGGTTGTTTAGTTACCGCTGTATTAACTATGCTAACATATTACTGAAGAACATGACCTTTAAATAAGAAATACTTACTGTGAAACATATACCTTAGTAGTTTCTAATAAATGCTGCCTGATTCCAAAGCACGCCATTTCTTTTACTCATTCCTTCCACGATGACACGTGATGGACAGTCCATAATGTTATGGTGGCTTAATAGGGAATAATAAACACAACATTCAGTAAAAGTTGATGGAATCCCTACCAAGACCCTAAGAAGACTTGATCGGAAAAAACCCTGATAAGCCTGAGTTTTCTCAGGATCTTGCAATGGTTTTTTTGCTATCTCTCAAAGGTTTTCCTCAGAATCTCGCAAAAGATCTCACTAAAGTAACTGAGGGTTCCGCAGAAGTTTCTTGGGATCTTGCAAAGGTCTGCCTGGATCTCACAGAAGTTTCTTGGGATCCTGCAAAGGTCTGCCTGGATCTCACAAAAGTTTTTTGGGATCTTGCAAAGATCTGCCTGGATCTCACAGAGGTTTCTTAGGATCTCGCAAACGTTTTTCAAAGTCTTGTAAACGTTTCTTGGGATCTCACAAGTGGTTCTCTGCATGACAACATTCTTTGGGTCTTGCAAAAGTTTCTCAGGTCCTACAAAGATCTCTAGATTTTTTTTCTTGTTTCTCTTTTTTTTTCCTATCAGATAAAAGTTCCTCAGGATCTTGTAAATGTTTCTTGGGATCTTTTTTAACTGCTAGTGACTCGTTTGTCAGAATTTTGCAGGTTTTCTGCATGTCGCAAAAGTTACTCGCGATTGTCCAGAATTTTCTCTGTCTTGCAAAAGTTTATTGGGAGTTTGTAAAAGCTTCTCAGGATCTCACAAATGTTTTTTGGGATCTCACAAAAGCTTCTCAGAATCTCTCAAACAGTTCTTCGTATCTTGCAAAAGTTTCACAGAATCTTGCAAAAGTTTATTGGAATTGAACAAAAGCTTCCTAGGGTCTTCCAAACGGTTCTCCATATCAGAAAAGTCTCTCTGTGCTTTGCAAAAGTCTCTCAGGATCTCACAAAGGTTTCTCTGTAACTTGCAAAAGTTTCTTGAGGTCTCGCAAAGGTTTCTCAGTACTTTGCAAAAGTCTCTCACGACCCTCACAAAGGTTTCTCTGTAACTTGCAAAAGTTTCTCTGGACTTTGCAAAAGTCTCTCACAAAAGTTTCTTGAGGTCTCGCAAAAGTCTCTCAGGATCTCACAAAGGTTTCTCTGTAACTTGCAAAAGTTTCTTGGGATCTTGCAATAGTTTCTCCTGATCTCTCACAATAGTTTCTTGGTAGCTTGCAAAAAGTTCACCAGGATCTCGCAGAACTGTTCTGAAGAATCGCAAATATTTCTCAGGATCTTGCAATAGTTTCTCGAAAATCTTTTTTTTTTTTTCGTCATGTGCCCTTGAGAGACCTTGCGACGTTTGCTTCGTTCAGCGTGAGAAGAAGCGAGAGTTGTGGCCGGACAAGCGGAGGGTGCGTTCCTCCTCACAATGCCCGAAGCATCCGACGCTTCCTGGTCAACAAGCGTGCTGGAGCAACTTCCCTACTCACTTCGCTGTGATGTGATTTTTTTTCTCCCACTTTCCCAAACTCAGGGGGGTCGTCACGAGAACCCGTTTCAAAGACGTGGATGACATCGAGGTATCCCAGAACGATCCTTGGTGGTGAGGAGGGATTGTTGGTGGTAAAGGATGCTGGGAATGTGTGCTAGTCTCCGGTGGAATTACTGTACGTACTTCCGAGAGGAAACACCGTGAAATTTTGGTAAACATTCTCAAACCGAATCAATTACTTCCCTCAGAAAGAAAGTAAATCCAATTAATCTGTCCCAGGAAGCCAAAATTGTCAACACAAAACACGTTTTTTATAGTTTTGTGATGCAGAAAACAATTTGAAATGCATGCCAATAAACATTTAAGGTTATTTTTCCCTTCATTGAAGACCTTGTCTTGCCGTGAGTTATTTCTTGTTTTCAAGTCTCTGATTATCTTCTGATCACAGCTGCAAAATCACCCAAAAGGGAGTCCAAAGAAGGTGTCAGCATTTTAATAAAGATAAACTATTGAAAGAATGACATAGCAAAACACAAAAGTGGCCTCAGTTAATTTTGCAACCACTTAGCGACTTTTGGTGTAACCGTGTTTGTTAGCAAAAGAACTACAGTCAATAGCTAATGACCTCATAGGCAAGCGACGGCGCTGACTTCCGCTTCCTGTTCCCATGTAGCAGCATGCTCATTGGCTACTAAAGAGGATGTTTGGCGATGACAGCACATTAGGTTAGACTCACGCAGCGCATTAAAAGCATGACACGGCACGTGCCATATTTTAATGTATGCAAACCAGGGTGAAATTTAGGCGTAAACTTTCAATGGCAACCAAAAAACAGGCCAGCCGTACAGTAACCAGTGATACCAGTCCTGTAACTTTTCTGCTAAAGATCACGTCAACGCTTGCAGAATAAACCGTCCCCCGGTTTTGCAGTTAATTGGTTGCAGACCCAATCACGATAAGTGAATTTCACCAAAAGAAGGATTTCGTTATGATAAATGGAATATTTTCATATTACAAACATGGAAAACCTGTTTACCTTTTTTTTTTTTCTAGAGAGCCCTCTAGACATGTATTAACACCCCTATAGTCACTTTACACTCCTATTACCCGAGGACACAAGAGAAAATGTAAGACATAAATAAGACTCGTGCTTGTGTGTTGAAATATTTATCTTAATGGTTCAAAATTATAGCTTTAGCGTGTTATTTTATTTGTGATTGTTATTGTGCCCCGTAAACCACAATCTACAGCGGCAAGTCTTGTGTGGGTCTGAAGCTCTCTCGGAAGGTGGTGACGCACACACAGCAGCTCCTGCTCCATAAAAGCAATGAACAGAAAAAAAAAAGGGGATTTCAAACAAAATATCCACAAGGAATCCCACCCTGCAGTGCGAACGCAGCCTGGTGACGCCGCGAGACGTACTTGCAATGCATGGAATCCTACTTNGACACAAGAGAAAATGTAAGACATAAATAAGACTCGTGCTTGTGTGTTGAAATATTTATCTTAATGGTTCAAAATTATAGCTTTAGCGTGTTATTTTATTTGTGATTGTTATTGTGCCCCGTAAACCACAATCTACAGCGGCAAGTCTTGTGTGGGTCTGAAGCTCTCTCGGAAGGTGGTGACGCACACACAGCAGCTCCTGCTCCATAAAAGCAATGAACAGAAAAAAAAAAGGGAATTTCAAACAAAATATCCACAAGGAATCCCACCCTGCAGTGCGAACGCAGCCTGGTGACGCCGCGAGACGTACTTGCAATGCATGGAATCCTACTTTTTTTTATTGAACATTTCGTCCCTCGTCATCTTTACTTCCACAGTTCGCTGCCAACTTCTGTACATCAATGAGCAATACGCCGAATCGGAGAGAAAAGAGGACACGAGATCCTACGTATCCTGGAGAAATACACACGTCTGTGTCCGCGGTACTGCACGTACACGTACACGCGTCTGTGTCTACAGTACTGCACGTACACGTACGCGCGTCTGTGTCCGCGGTACTGCATGTACACGTACACGTACGGGCGTCTGTGTCCGCAGTACTGCATGTACACGTACACGTACGGGCGTCTGTGTCCGCAGTACTGCATGTACACGTACACGTACGGGCGTCTGTGTCTACAGTACTGCATGTACACGTACGGGCGTCTGTGTCTACAGTACTGCATGTACACGTACGCGCGTCTGTGTCTACAGTACTGCACGTACACGTACGCGCGTCTGTGTCCGCGGTACTGCATGTACACGTACACGTACGGGCGTCAGTGTCCACAGTACTGCGTGTACACGTACGGGCGTCTGTGTCCGCGGTACTGCATGTACACGTACACGTACGGGCGTCAGTGTCCACAGTACTGCGCGTACACGTACGGGCGTCTGTGTCCGCAGTACTGCGCGTACACGTACGGGCGTCTGTGTCCGCAGTACTGCACGTACACGTACGGGCGTCTGTGTCCGCAGTACTGCACGTACACGTACGGGCGTCTGTGTCCGCAGTACTGCACGTACACGTACGGGCGTCTGTGTCCGCAGTACTGCACGTACACGTACGGGCGTCTGTGTCCGCAGTACTGCACGTACACGTACGGGCGTCTGTGTCCGCAGTACTGCACGTACACGTACGGGCGTCTGTGTCCGCAGTACTGCACGTACACGTACGGGCGTCTGTGTCCGCAGTACTGCACGTACACGTACGGGCGTCTGTGTCCGCAGTACTGCACGTACACGTACGGGCGTCTGTGTCCGCAGTACTGCACGTACACGTACGGGCGTCTGTGTCCGCAGTACTGCACGTACACGTACGCGCGTCTGTGTCCGCAGTACTGCACGTACACGTACGGGCGTCTGTGTCCGCAGTACTGCACGTACACGTACGGGCGTCTGTGTCCGCAGTACTGCATGTACACGTACGCGCGTCTGTGTCTGCAGTACTGCATGTACACGTACACGTACACACGTCAGTGTCCGCGGTACTGCATGTACATGTACACGTACGCGCGTCTGTGTCCGCAGTACTGCATGTACACGTACATGTACGGGCGTCAGTGTCCACAGTACTGCATGTACACGTACATGTACGGGCGTCAGTGTCCACAGTACTGCGTGTACACGTACGGGCGTCTGTGTCTGCAGTACTGCATGTACACGTACACGTACACACATCAGTGTCCGCAGTACTGCACGTACACGTACACGCTGCATAGATTCTGGCTGTCTACTGGCCAGTCTTCTTGTCCTTCTGGAAACTGAAACTGGTTCGACGGCTGAGCTTCCTCTGCTTTTGGGCAAAATAATCCGCCCGGGTGGTGCTGGCACGAGACTCCAGGATGTAGTTTACCTGCGGAAAAATGGATGATTACTTTTAAGCGTATAAAGGCAACGATTAAGCACAGCACAGTCCCTGCAAGGACTTAACAAAAACAGGAACTTGCTACCCGATTCCCTACACAAATAAAAGCTCAGTCAGGAGCGCACGCCCCAGGAAGGGTAAGACACCAGAATTATGCAAGCAAGTTGGTTGGTGTCTGCTGGTTTCCACCCTCAGGAACTATTTCTGACCATCTTGAGCCAAACTGATTTTTACAGTTGTCCCTCGTTTATCGCGGCCGATTGGTTCCAGACCAATCCCAAAACGGAATTTCCATGAAATAAGAACCTTTTTTATAAAAGGAATATTTCTGTGGCTAGAGCGTGGAAAACCTTCTTAATATGTTTTTAAGTATTATTAGAGCCCTCTACAGTCACTTTTATGCTAGTATTACCCAATAGAGTAAACATTACATAAACTCCCACGTTAGCACTGACAGGATAATTGTCTCAGCAAGGTAACGTTTCTGACACCTAGCGGCCGGCTTAGTGCTGTAGAATGTTTGGCCAACATTCACAAAGGAGCTGCTGTCAGCCACAACTCACACCAGTGACGGGCGCACTCCGCACCGCTAGCCACTCAGCAACGGGTCACATCAACTACATTACATATAATATCTTCTAAATGCCGTGTGTTAGTATTTTGGATCATTTTGCCAAGACCGTGCCACAAGGCGAGGTAGAGCACAAAGCGATGAAAGAGAGGGCCGGCTAAAAGCTCGAGAAGGAAAACCAAAGGAGAGGGTGTGGGTTCATCAAGTCCCCAGAGGCCCACAAGAGCTGAGAGAGTGTGAGCTCGAGCGCCTTCTGTGCACTGCAGCACCACCACGACCGCTTACCCTCGCTAGGAGGACTTAGGGCGGGAGGCGGGGTACACCCTGGACTGGTATCGGTGATACCAGTGCAATACTGTGTGAAAATTCACCTAATGTGCCTGGTGAATTTGCACAGGCATTCCTTGATTTGTATGAAAGCCTGAAGTATATTGAGGTAGATTTACAAAATATACAAATATTGCCCACATTTGGCGCCCCTCGCTGTGGGTGAAAGTGGTGACTGTTGTCCAAACCGTACTGGCGCCGTTACAAGCCGAGGAGTCAGTTCTATCTGTGCCACATTGGGCGTTGCCCGACCTTCGGCACCACAACCCACATCAGAGCCCGGTTCCGAGGAAAAACACGCGACGTGAGGAAGTTTTAGTGGCCACAGAGGATGCCTCGACAATGGCCCATTACAGAAGCCCAACGGGTTCTTTAAAACCCATTTTCGTTACAGGGAAAAACCCAATATTACTTCATCGGCGAGCCAGTATTATCAGACATCCCTAATGTTTTATTACAAAACAACCTTGTTAGCATCCTTCTCCTCATTTTGAAAACAGGAAGCGAAAGTAAGCCCTGTCGCCTGTCTATGATGTCATCAGCAGTTGACTTTGTAGTTCTTTGCCAACACAGTTACACCACGAGTCTCAATTTGTTTTTAATAAATACCATGTCCACCTTTTTCCAGTTTTGCATCGATACATTTCACTCTACTCTACGAGTACACCCAAAACCTAACCTTCATTATCCAACATTTGAACGCATCATTCTCAGTATTTCACCCCCAGCCCAGAAGGTATCTGCTACTTGCTCCCAGTTTGTAGTGGGTGACTTTAAAATCCATATGGACGCAGACCACGACGGCCAAGCGTCGCCAAGGGCTTGTTCATGTGGGGTTTCAGTTGCTTCTCTCTCTGTGACCTTCATGTGCAAAGTGCCATGAGATGACTGGATCCTACCGAGACGCCGTGGGAAGACATTCATCCAACACAACCAGAAACACTGACCTTTAGAACGATTTCATTAACTGTGGTAGAATCGGATTCAAAGTACAGCGGTTTGTAGTCGTGGTTGCTCAGATAAGTGATCTTGAATATGGCGTGATCTGTAACACACAAACACAGAAAAATGCTAGACTGGAATTACGTAGAGCTTTTCAAGGTACCCAAGAACCGGCGATGTACTGGGCTTTGTAATGGACTGTGTGCAGCATGTGAAGAACATTTGGTAACCCAGCAGTTAAGAGCTCTGTTTCATTGGTGACTGCAACAGCCCCCATTTGACGTTGTTTTTATTGGTAACAGCGTTCAATAAAAAGCTGTCAGAACTAGCGTGTTAACAGTTAGCAGCGCTATCAAAAAAGATTATAAGCCTTGCTGGGAGATTGTTTCTTCTGGGTCACTTGCTTTCCCAGCATCCTCGTGAGTACCTATTTTGGTATGGCTTTTCCAGCAGTCTTTTTTGTGCTGTCCCTCCGATGTGCTCATTCCTGATCCTGTCCATCCTGGTCACACCCAAAAATATATATACGTATCATGTCCCTCATACAGAGGGTTGTATCAGACGTAAAACTTTAGCCAAATTAAAACACGCCAATCAAACAGAACAAAACGATTCGCTGTAGCGACCCCTGATGGGATAAGCCGAAAGGAAAAGAAGAACATATACATCTAAAATATAAGCCATATTTAAAGGTATTTCACACACAATTCCACGTGTTCATTGTTTGCTATCTACAATGTAAATAGTCAAACAAACAATAAGTGGATATTGTCACTTTGTAACTCTTGCATTTGTGCCATCATATGTGCTACCTTTTAGCTTGATTTCACTTGGTAGCTGTTAATACATACAAATCCTCGTATATAACCCTTTCCTGTCTTGTCTTTATTACCATAACATACAGTATAAATGGGCATGTTTCAAGCATAGCTGCAAATGGTGATTAATTTGAAAACAGATTAATCTGATTAAAATGTTGATTAATTTGACAGCCCGGTTAAATACAAACGCACCTTTCCCGTATAACCAGGAAGGTGTAATGAAGCCTTTCCTTTCCTGTTCTTGTTTCCGAAGCAGGATGTTGTTTGTTTGATATGCAGGTTCCTTATTTACAAAATAAAATGCATTCATTTATGAATGACGTTTTGTATTTGCAAACCACACTCAGTTTGTCTGGGAATCGTTGCGCTCGAGTAAAACATGTTTTGTGAGGTTTTAACTCCACAGGCTTGAGACTCGACGGCTGCCGGGTTTTTCTTCTAGACCGTGGCAAAGTATAGAAATCTCCAAATGGCATGCATTTACGTAGAACTGTTTGCAATCTGCAGTTCACAAATGTTTATTCTTAATTCGGTACTTTCCATTGTATTGTATAAAACTATCAAATCAATTCTATTCTGCTGCCAAGACACTTTGGAAGCTTCAGCACATGTTTTTACAAGATCGCACGTAGCGGCCCAGGATTCCATTTTTAGCTTTTGGTTTGTAAAAGGGACATATGAATATGCAGCGGAGTCCCTACAACATTCCACTCACTCGGGCTTCTTTCCTCCACAAGGTCACAGGCACACAGGTGGTCTGAATCGATAGAAATGGGTTTCTGACGAATCCAGAACTTAGTGCTGGCCTTCTGATTGGTCACAGGATCGATCTCCACTTTTTCTCCCGAGATGCCTGGAAATGAAGACGTCGGTCAGTTTTTAGTTCATGCTGGAAAAATACGGTACGTTTATATTTGAACTGACATTGAGAACCGAGTAAGGTTGAAGATGCGTCGGCCCAAGCCCATCCACTGAAGTCGTACGTGTGTCATGCATCGGCCTCGTTTTGCGTACACGTTTTAATTGCCGCGTGTCTTGTTGGGTTGCTAGTACTCCAGCTGTGCTCTTAACGTACTATTAACCACCTTGAACGTCCTTGTTAGCAGCGTGCTAATACATGAAGCTCTTTGCTAACGGTCACATCTCAAAGATGTCAGCGCATTTATAGTTTGACAAATATAGTTTTACATGCAGAAAACCCTTCTAAATACATAAACATGGGGAATGAAATGGACATGTCATGTTTAACTTCAATCATGACGCGGTTGTTGCCAAAAACATGATGCGGCAGCGAGTTTGACACCGACACCACCTTTGGGTTTTGCTATGAGTTATTTCTTATGTTCAGTCGGGTCTCTCACCTTCTCTGTCTTCTAAAATCTTGGGAACTTTCTTTGACTCCATTTTGCGTTATTTTGTAGCCGTGATCAAAAGAAAATCACAGACTTGATGTGAGTTCAACAAATACGTCATGGCAAAACACTAAGGTGGTGTCCCTGTTGGTCACGCTGCCACATCTTGACTTTTGGCAACAATCGCATCTTAAGTGAAGTTAGAAGTATTCATTTTTTTGTAAAACTACAGTATAATTGTAAAACTCTAAAAACAAGCAACGCATTTGTGGCTTTCTGGAAAGGATTCATTGAATGGACGCTACTTCTTAGGGGAAAACCAAGGCTCCACTGCACGAAAGCACTTATTGCTCTTATATACAAACACCAATGTACGTACAATCTTGATTTTTGGTCTATTAAAATCAAGCTACCATAAAACTTATGCACGGTTCTGTAAGCTTCTGTAAGGTTCCTACCAAGCTGAACATCTGTCGTGAAGCGCAGCTTGTGTATCATACTGATCTTGAAGGACTTGTAGTGGTGGCTGCTCAGCATATCCTGGACTGTGGTGATGTCAATGGGAAGATCCTCCTCCGAGCTCTCCTCTCCCCTGGAGCCTGGAAATAAAACAATGGTTGTATTATTTGGTTTAGGGCATTCAGTACTAATGGCTATGCTGGAATCGCTTACTGTTTTCTCTGACCAGGCAAAACTCCAGGGTGGTCTGGCTTTCAAGAGTGGAGTCAAGGTCCACTGCAATATTTGGGTCCGATTGCTTTTCCAGACGATACATTGGCCCTATTTTAGGATGACAGTGAACTTTAAAGAGTGTAGATTGCGGTAAGGGTGAGATAGGTGAACAATACATGCTGTACAGTGGAGGATAAACATACATGCTAGCGTTCTCATACTGCTCATCTTCATAAAGATATTGAATGGTTTTGTGGGTCGAAGACCAGAACTTCCCTTATTTTTCCTCATTGTCTGAAGAATTCCCCTCGTTTTCAAATGCAAATGTCATATAAGGTCAGTAGGGTTCTCAAATAGGGGGGGGGGGGGGGCACCCCCTTTTATCTTCAAAAGGGGGGTGCCACAAAAAAGTTTGGGAAGCACTGCATTAGGTAAAGAATGCATGTGTTACTTTACTTTAAGCCAGTGGTTTTGTTTTGTTTTTCCTGTCACCCCCCCACGGGACCCGCCCCACTATTTGAGAACCACTGTTTTAAGCATTTACTAAATAACCTAAACCACTACCAATAAACACCCGACATGCTGTCTCCTCCTTTTTTGTGGTCAACACTAGAATTACTACACTGTAGATGCTGGTAGCTGGTTAACTTCACCGCTACGCTAATGTCTGTAGCGTTAGTAGCGGCCAGCTCCTTCACCTCTAGGAACAGATCTCATGCCCCAGGAAGCACCACTGCAAAATTGGAATCAATCCATAATCAATGAAACTGTTTTAACCCAGTAAAAAATAAGTGCTAACACCGGCGTCAACGATTACCAATTATCAATCTCCCACGTCCACATCGGCCAATTAACTGGTCGAGGCCTATTTTGAAGTTGATTCTGCACTTAACAGGAAGTCACTGTATGCATGATTTAAGCTACGCAACAAGAGCCACTGACGTATATCTACCGTCTGGTTTATAGTTCCCGTCGCCAACTATGATCTTTTTTATTTAAAAAAAAAAAAAAAGGTTTAGATCATCATTTGGAAGCAACGTTACCGGTTTAATTTGATAAATAATGTGCAGAAACTATACTTGTTGTCAATCGTTTCATCTCCCTCAATTGAAAAGATTCACTAAAATAATCTGATATTCCAGTTGATTTATGCCACTTAATATTTCCAAGTACAGTCTAGAGTACCTACACTATATATGTAAGTAGACTAGATATAGAAGCATATAAATATAACTATACAATTCCTCACACGTTTAGATAAAATAAACAAACAGCCCGTGGAATTACCTGATCCTCTCTGCGAGCCTTTTCTCTTTTTTAGAGCTTTTTGAAGAATTTCCTTCATGGTCACTTTCAGACTGTCCACTGGGATTAAGGAAAAACCCTGAGCAGCATTTCTAAAATGGACAGAAAGATGTCAAGTTAAGGAGAATATTTTGTACCTGTGAAAAGTTGTAGGCTACATTTGCATCAGTTTTTGAAGCAAATTCCGTCACGCTGATCTTGGAAAATAACTGCACGCAAAAATATGACTGGATTTGTACAAAACGTACACTCTTTTCAATTCTTACATTCGGACAAACAGAGATTGTCTGGAACCAATGCCAGGCGAGGAGTACTTCTCCACCAATGCCAGGGTGCTGAAACCAAACTTGTGGATCGGCTCATTGGAGTCCAAAGGCGGGAAGTCCGTGTCCACCTCACCATCGTCTTCAGCAATATGCAGGCAATACGCAGTCACGTTCTCACTGCGGACCGGGTAGATGAGTGGTCATGCCAAGACAAAACCAAACTTTTGCTGAAATGTGTACACGTACTTAAGTTTGGGTTCCCGCCCCTCACTTGTGTACTGCCAACAGATAAGCCCAATGAGATCATGAACCCGGGCATTGGCGATCGTTACCACAGTCATGGGATGAACTTTTTCCTGACCCATCTGCATCGAGAGGTAGACGTCGATTTTTTTTGTAGCAGTTGTGCCAATGTGGCCCTTGGAGCACGAGTAAAAAGAGCAGTTAGCAGAAAATATATGCTAATGTGATCAGCACTTTCTGTCAGATCCACATGCTGGTTCTGTATAGCATGCACGTCCCATGCTGAGACCACTTGGACATTTTGTATTTACACCTATACAACCACTGGACCTTCTGGACAAGATGCCACTATCTGGTGTTTTTGTATCGCCTGACAAGTTATACTGGTACAACATGGCATCCAGGCCCGTGCTGCCCCTTCCACGTTCCAACTTTATTTTCAAAATATGAACTGTCCAACTAGTCTTTAAGTCAACACCTCACAGGGCCAGGTGGATGACCGGAGGACTCACCTTGCCATCAAATTTAGAGTATTCATTGAAAGGGTTGTTAAGCTGCTGGGGACACTGTTCCAGTCGAAGTGAAAGCGTGGATTTTACACAAGCCGACCGCTGTCTGTCTTTAAAATCCCGTTTTTCAAAGAAGGACGCCAAATCCTCCACTTAACAGGAAGCACAAGACAAACAACAGTTAACACATACGCCTGATCCAAATCTGAAGACATTGTCGGATCTTAAATGCCAATCTTGGATGGAAAAAAAATCAAAAATCAAAATGCAATAAAAAGCAAACACCTGGGCACCAGTATAAAATGGACAGGTAAGCAGTACCTGACTGGGAGGATGACCTTTCTTTCCACTGAATGTTTTTACATTTGATTTGATTCTGACGCTCCTTTCTCAGTCTCTCAAGTCTTTGGGCTGGGGGAAAAAAAAAAGTGCACAATTACAACTTTTCAGTCGGACTCAAACTGAAAAACAGGTTCCACGTCTGTTAGCAGTCAGCTAGTAAAAAAAAGAAGTGTCAAATAAGACAGACCCAGTGGATCTTAAACTTGATCATCCCGACTTATCTTACCAGCAGCCCCGGGTTTCCCGTGGTTATCCCGTCGGAGTCCTGATAAAACAGCCATAGCACATCAGTTCTTACTGTCCGTTTGGAAGCATCAGAGCTTTCCCACCAGAACCACAAAGATTGACCAGCGGTTCACCAATCTTACCACACGAGAGAGCCCAAAAGGAACATAATACTTTAACACTCCAAACTGATTTAACCCGCCAAAACCCCACAATCAATTCAATTCCATCGATTAAAACGCATTCTCATCACACCCCAACAACATACACCAATACAGGAAATGAAACAATCAGATACAAATCAAGGCGTTTTTTCACTTCTCCTAAAAGGTATAGTTTGGATTTTTTTAAGATGAAGTTGTATGACATCCCCATCATTAGTGTAGTACATCAACATTGACTTACCCACTACCCCACCGCCCCCCAGAATTGGTCCCACAAGTACGGTTCTGGTTGGATTTTGGTGATGAAAACCAAAATCTTTACTTTTTCATCCCCAAAATCCGACCAGAACTGGACTCGTGAGACAAATCGGGGGGTAAGTCACTGCTAATGTACTACACTAGTAATACATCTTCATGTGAAAAAATCCAAACTATCCATTCCAATCTGTCTCTCATAGCTTGGTAGACTTGCCACCTTTGTGGTTGAAAGTTCCATACAGTAAGCATTGAAATGCTGAGATCAATTATTTTTTTTACGACAAAATTGCTTAACAATACCGTATATATTCATTAGGGTAAGCATATTCGTTTGAAACTGTTCTATACGCAACTTTAGGTTCTGCAGGACCCTGTAGCGTACTACCGGGAGCAGGATATTCTACAGTATTTTATCTCCAATTTTTGCGAGCTAAACTAACATGACAAGGGAGCCTGACGAGCTACAAGACTACAAGACCAGGAAAACCCGCGTGTGGGGAGCACTTTGGTTTCACTTTGGAAACCAGCACTTGTTGAAGATGCATTTCTCTTTGAAAGCCTGAGGAAAATGGGTTGTTCAAGACATTGTTCAGAAGACCAGCGTAATTTGATTAGGAAGTTGATTGAAGGCGAAAAAACTTATGAAGAGGGGCAAAAACTTTTTGGCTATTGAGCTAAAATGCTTTCCAATGCCTTAAAAGGAAAGCAAAACCAGAGACACGTGGCTGAAAACGGAGGACAACTATCAAAATGGATCGAAGAATAACCAAAATGGCAAAGGCTCAGCCAATGATCAGCTCCAGGATGATCAAAGACAGTCTGGAGTTACCTCAAAGTACTGTGACAGTTAGAAGACGTCTGTGTGAAGCTAATTTATTCACAAAAATCCCCCGCAAAGTCCCTTTGTTAAATAAAAGGCATGTGCAAAAGAGGTTACAATTTGCCGAGGAACACATCAAATGGCCGAAAGAGAACGTATTGGCTACAATGTGGGAACCAAAGTGGCCCGGATGAAACTGCTGTGTGTGTGCAGTGCAAACTTTAGCAAGGAGGATTCCGTTCTTACACTCCCAGGACAGAGGAAAAAAAACATATTTTGAAGTGATCTGCTGTTCTAGCATCCCAGGTAAGAACAAGCTATGCTAAAGCTATACTAATTTGTGCTGCATATTAGCACCTGGACTTTTTGGGACAAATATAGTTTTGAGAAGCCAAACTGTACTTAGGTTTCCCCCCAGAAATGAACGAAAACTACTTTCCCCATCACCAAAACCAACCAGAACTTACTGAACAAAGCGTGGGCGTAAGTCATCTGTTGAAACACTACACCGGTGATGGGGATGTCATACAACTCCGTGTCAAATAATTCAAACGATCCCTTTTATTTTGGCCCGGAATTACTGTGTATGCAATTTCTAGTGTGGCGTGGAAAAAAACACTGCTAGTGTCAGACCTAAATGAAAATTATCACACTTGATTTTCATCCCTGGACTTTTGGATGATCAAAAAAATTTAATTGGCTACTCTGTTGACAAATATCACACCAAATTATTATACATTTTGCAGTACTGGTGTACTTGCCAAGGTCTGTTGGTCCATCAGAGCTTTTGTCTTGGCTCAATGAGAACCAAAGGCACCATTCCCAGCTATGAAATTTGCTCTATCTTCTTTAACACTTGGGCAAAAGAAGTGAATGAGATCAAATTAAAGTCCAAGTCATGTCAATTAATCACAGACTTACTTCATTCTTTCATTGTTACTTCAACCTGAAGTGTTGGTTGCGCTTTTATTCAAATAAAAGATGAATGCATTTGCCATGAATTGTTGTTTGTTTGTCCATTACCATAATTCACTTATACCCGGTTCCCTTTCAAAAACAACGGGAATCCGGGAAACGTCACCCGCACTGTCCAGTATCCGGGCCCACTGCCAACCGGTTGATGGTCTCGCCACACTCGGTGCGCGTCTCTACAATCCATTCATCTATCCGGTCGCATTGGTTTATCGTTCACAGGCCTATTTGTGACAATTTAAAATTGGTCCCCGATTAGTCACACAAACCCTTCAAACAGCTGCAAAACAGGACTTCTGTGTGTCCCGGCTTGATGCAAAGAAGGACACCCCCACATAAAAACCCGGTCCTGCTGACTGGGGGCGGTCCATGAGAAAAGGCCTACCTGTGTTGGAGCGTCGACGGATACCGAAGTCCCAGCTCGATGTAATGTCCATAGACTGGGAGAGGTCACAAGGGTGACTGTCCGCCACGGTGCTGACCCCCTCACTTAAGGAATCTAACGTCGCTGACCCGCAGTTGCTGCCAGGTACCAGAGCCAGCTGGCACTTCTCCAGATCCACATCCTGGTCGATTAGAACCATCTCACACATTCCTGTGTCATCACTGGTGACATGAGACTGCCTGATGTGGGCCAAAATGATGCCTGGATTGTCCAGGAAGGCCATTTCTTCACCTTAACGAAGACTGCCTTCAGATCTGGATTTTTTTTCTTGCCGATATCGACATAGGTTCCCTTTTAACGACGCCAGAACCTAGACGGTGCTGGAAAGTGAAAAGCAGTTTCCATCTTGATTTTTGCTCCGCTCCAAGACGGGAACGCTGCAGATTTCTGTTAAAGACAGAAAATTGATATTAGGCGCGTCATTTAGGTTTGTAACGATACATTGATGGATTTCGACGATCCAAATGCCATTCCAGAAGACACATACCCATCGAACATTGTTTTAAACGGTAATCAAATAATGGAATCCCTACCAAGTTTTTTTTTTTTTTAATTCATTGCTTATGGGGGGGAAAAATGTCAAGCAGCCATGCCTAATGCAGACCTGACCAAAATCTTTAAGACCATCTCTCAGAAAATGACAAAAAACTCTCCAAACCAGAACAACATTTTTTCCGGTAGGACTCAGTAATCCGAAAAAAGAGGAAGGCTCCAGCACAGCCCCGAAACCCTAGAGAGGATAAGCGGCATAGAAAATAGATGCATTACTTCATAAAATGACCCTTTTTTTCCTTGTAAAATGACTTAATCTCAGAGAATATAATATATAATGTCATTTATAATGGGAATATATAACTGACCAGCACATGTGTCTGTGATGGGGAGGAAGGTGGACTCTGTGGGAGCTGTGCCGGAAGGGAGGATGACAGCCTTAATGCACGGCATTATGGGTAATCCCAGGGATTAATAAAGTAGCTATATAACCCAGGGTCCGGGAACCTTTTGGGCAAAGACAGCCATGAACGACACATATTTCCAAATATATTTTCCTATTTTTTTTAAAGCCAATACAACTAAAAGTGTGCCAACATTTTTAGAAGATAAGAAGTCTTTGAATTGGATGGATGAAAGTGCTGAGAAGGTTTTGTATTTTGAATGTTATTTTGAACACTGATTCCTGTCATTTTTTAAAAAAACAAATTACACAAAACAAACAATATGTGCCCTGCGATTGACTGGTAACCAGTCCAGGGTGTACCCCGCCTCTCGTCCAAAGCCAGCTGGGATAGGCTCCAGCATACTTGCGACCCTAATGAGGATAAGCGGCATGGAAAATGGATGAATGAATGAGTTAACATTTTTGGCTTCCTGGAACAGGAGAAACGGATTTAAGTCATTTCTTTTGGAGAGAAAAGAATTGGGAGTCGGACCTTCTGGAACTAACCAAGGTTCCACTGCATCCCCTATAAATGTGTTTTGTGTTTATATTTTTGAATGTTATTATGATAAAACAAAAATCATAATATTATAATTGTGTGATATGACTTTATTCCCAAATTAATTTCACCCTAACCTAATGTTCCAAAATTCACAACTTGATATTGTTTTGTTTGTTTCTTGATATTGCGGCGTATGTGACTTTATACACATAAAATTACAGCATTTTTTTTCCAACTTCTGCTCTTTTTTCATTTTAATTTTATATTTTTTACGTTATTTCTGTAATATTTTCACTTCATTATCCTAATATTATAACCTTTTCCACAACTTTTTTTTTTAAGTTAGGGATTAGTTACTACAACTTTTTTTCTCCTAATAGTTGAACTTTGTACTGATTTTTTTCCATGTTTTGCTCTTTCCTTAAAAGTTTTTTGTGGAATTGTATTTTTGGAATGGGCCGCACACATTTGAAGCAGAAAAATGAATTAAAACCAAGTAAATGTTCAGGAACTTCTGCGATCCACGGCTAGCTCCCTGCCGCTGATACGAGCTGCTTGTTTACAACCGAAATGAACGTCCCCCGTGCGTGGCTCGTCTCGACACTGTTGCTTTAAGTCCGGCCCTCGTGAACACTGCCGCTGATTAGCATGTAGCCGCACATAGCATATCTCGTTTCCGTGTATTCAGTGGACGCACCGGGAAGTCGTAGGCGAATATAAATGAGTAATAAAGCAGAATATTCCGCACCGAGCTGGCAAAACGTGACAACATCGGGGGGGGTTTGGAAAAGATGACAGCTCGTCGTACGTCCTCCATTTTGGACGCCGGCAAGGAGATTCTGTCCTTAGTTTGTTCGGTATTTTGCTTAAAGCTTGGTAAAGACTGCGTGCCAATGACATGCCAAAAACAATTGGCGGTGGTTACCTGACTTGGATGTGACGCTGCACTGCTTCGTTTGCTGCGGGCTCCCGAAAGTCTGCGTGGGTATCTCCATGTTCGTCCAGACGCTAAGAGAGAAGCTACATTTGTGATTGGGAGCGTTTACTCGTGTTTTATACCGGAAGTTGTGCGGCTAGCTTATTGGCGCAGCACTGCCGCCTTCTGTCCGGGAGTGCCGGGTCAGGTATCGATCATTAAAACAATACAGTATGTGGCAATGCAAGCATTCGACGCGAATTATAAATACAAATAAAACCCAATCTATGCAACGAAAAAAACAATCTTTGGTACTTGTCACGTTTGTTGGGTGAACAGCACGTCTCGCACTCTTATGGTACCGGGTCTACAGCGCAGAGCCTTCTGGGTAATGTAGTACGGTCCTAGTATTCCTTACAGTTTGTGTGCGCGTGTATTGGTGCCCCGCCCCAGACAACCAGAAAGCCACTGGCCCCCAGAGCTGTGGATGAGTAGGAGACCCCAGACAGGAGGAGGGCGCTAGAGAGCTGGAAGACAACAACTCCGTCAACTGGAGAGATCCCAAGCCACCAAGAGGCCCCAGGGGTGCCAACAGGTATTGTGGACCCATGAGGGGGAAGAAAATCACATGACCTGCCCATCCCACACCATATATACTGTATATTGTAGCTGGTTTGTTTCTCCAGATGTCATTTTAAACTTTGTTTTGGACCATCCAACAACCGTACATAGAATTGCATGCATCTAAAGCAGGGTAGAAAACTAGTCACCCTGTTTTGAACACACATTAACTTCAATATATTATGCTTATACTACAACTGTTGTGTGATCAAATATGACATGTGGGCATTTTATTTACAAAGTGCGCCTATTTGCAGCCCACGGCTGGTTTTTTTATTGGCTGTATAAATGGAAAAATCAGCTCTCATTTTACAAGTGAAAACATTAAGAGGAAAAAAGTACTCACAAGAAAAAGTTGTAATTTTACCGGAATAATGTAATGTTATGAGGAAAAGAAAGTCATTTTAATAGTATAAAGTTGAAATATTAAAGAAAAAATATTGTTTAAGTTGTAAAATGATTAGAAACAAAGATAACAACAAATACAGTTTTCATTTTTGGCAAAGGTTACAGAAAAAGTTAGAATGTTACGAGCACACAGCGGAACCTTGCTTAGCGTCGTTAATTGGTTCCGCAGATTTCCACTGAAACAGATGTTTATTGGATCGATATTTCCCTTTAGAAAGAATGCAAACCCCAAAAATATCAACACATTTGCATAGTTTTACAATTCTAAGCGCATATAAATGATGAATGAACTCACCTTCACTGAAGATGTTATTCTTGACATATTGGCATGTTTCCCACGCCGTTGTTCCAAACTGATCCGGAGACTTTACCGATCCCTGGCGACTTTGTCTTTGTTAAACACGACTGGCTATTTGGTGACTCTCTTCTGTCACCAAACTTTTGAGCCTTTTCATCTTTGAAACTATAAAACTATGAAATGCAAACATTTCAATGATCACCGGTCCCAAATGATTCTGTAGACTCGATGCCCAACCGTAACGGACACCGCAGACCAGTACGAATAATAGCTACCATCACTGACAAGCAGATGGTTCGTAAAGAATGGTCATCAGCATGCACTGTTACAGAAAACTCTAGATTTAATATGGACAATATCTATATGCAGATTAAAAAATGACTTGAGGACAAAAACAAGTTTCACTCAACTTTTAAACATGACGAGCGTTTTAAGATGAAGCATACAGTTGCACTTGAAATTATACAAGCTGCTTTGTGATGTGTAAACTTTCAATAGATAGCCAAAGGGGAGTCACGCCAGTAAAGCGTGATGGGATTTCTCGTTTAAAGGAACGCTGCATCGCAAGAACGGGCAGAGAAGCCTATCAGACTGTGAGCTTTGGCATTACCGCTATTTGATGATGAACGACACATATGGGAACGGAAGTGCACATTAAGTTCTTTATGCACACTAGAAACTTTGCAATCCAACCTACTTTGGTGTTTCCATTAAGTGTTAAACATTGACAGTGGTCAAGCAGAAGCTTGATCAAACCTACTTCAGAATTGTCAGATCAAAACACCAGCGCTGGATAAGACCTCTATCAAAACGTGCGATGGTAGCATCTAGTGTATCACGTATTTCCTCAGCATCACGGGGACTGTCCTTCTTTCAATGTAAATGTAAAACTGCGCTACTCCAACTTGCTATCGTTTTGACATGTGTCTTTACTTGACATCTACATAAAGGATTAGAGGTTGCTACAACTGCCATCATTAGTTTAACCTTGATCCTTTTTAGGTTCGGTTCCAATTTTTGGAAAGAAGAACTATTAAAAGCCTCATGGTTAGGTCGTGCACGCAAAGGAATCAACGATTTGAAAATGTACCTGCATTGTTTTGTGACTCCGCTAAATAAAAAAAAGTATTTGTTCAGTCCTATATTTTATCAGTGTAGTTTACTACGATATTGAATATTAGATCGTCTCGTCTTGTGTACCGAGTACAGAAAGAAGTCCGATCATCTGTAGTATAAACTGGTAGTGCTATTCGCACTGCTTTTGCTTGCTTTCAAATAAATACACTTGAAGGGTTGAATAATTTGGAGTGCACTTGTATGGTTTACATCAAAGTCTAAAACAGGTCATCCCTATCCAGACCCGACACAAATACTGATTATAGCCTCTTAGTTCTAGTCTTGCAAAAGTCAGTCAGTGACAGTACGTAGCACGCTGGCTCATAAACAGCAAGCATGCGTTCTATGGGTTATAGGAGCATCCTAACAGGAACACGAATCAATGCCCAAAAACAATCAGTGGACAAAAGATCCATGGATCCGAGCGACTTTGGACTCAACGAAGAGAAACGTCCATCGCTTTTTCTCGCCAGACACAGAACAAAAACATCTGTCGAGGAACGGTACGTTTAAAATCACGAATGGAAAAGTCCTCCAAGACATGAAAGAGCCGGCTATGCCGTTCTATTTTAGAACTCAGCGCTGTGTGTAGTGGTTCTGAACTTCTCTGTTTCGCTTGAACATTTCCCGTCCCCCGCACGGTCGTTGTGGGTGAGTGGAGTGTATGCGGGTCCGAGTGGGGGTGGCCCTCCGTGAATACAAGCAGGCGTTTCCTGCGGGGGTCTGAAGCGCGGTCATCAGGCCTCAGAGCTCAAGGAGGTCCGAGTTGGACTGGGAGGGAGGCGGGCTGCAGCGCTGTGCTCCGTGCGAAAACTGTAATCATACTGGCAGGGAAAACTTTTATTTTAGTCCAAGTTGATTCAAACGACAGAGTTAATCAAGGGCTTTTACTGACCTCCTTCTCAATCTCAGCCAAAGTTTTGATGGTAATGCCAATGAGGTCCACCTGCTGCAACTGAACAGGGAGACCAAGTTTAAAACACCAAATACAACAAGTATTTCATCCTCTGCTAATTTTGCCAGTTTTGTTCACACTCAGTTCATCAGCTTCAGGGCAGTTTTATCTGAACGGCGTGAGACGGAGTGGGAACAAACAAGTCTAATTTGTATTAGGCTACGTTCACGCTGCAGGGTAGGATTCCCAGATTCCCAGTTCGGATTTTGGGCTTAAAATCCAATTCTTTTTCAATGTAGTGGTTCACATTCCCAAACAAACGTGACTTGCAATGCGAACGTGACGCGGCTGGAAAGCCACGTGCATGCGCAGGAGCACGCCGTCTTCGCAGTTCCGTGTGCTTACGGAAGTAAAGACTGCCGCGGTGTGCGCTCCAGTGATGTGCGATACCGCTGATTTCGTTTCTGATTCGATACTGGGTAAAATTGAGGCTGGTATCGGCGATACCAAATCAAATTCACCTAATATGTCTGGTAAATTTAAAAACATAGTGTACAGTGTTTCATATCATAGCATACAAGACGTCATAGTCATTTATTGATTTATATGAAAGCCTGAAGTACATGCTAGCATGCTCTCCTTGACGCGTCTGCTGCAATTTCAAGGATTTCCTGCAACGGGAGTATTTTCCAAATGATTCCGTGTGGAAGATGAAGAAGAAAGTGGCGAGGAACGCCGGTATGGAAGTTTGTAGACAACTTGTTACCGCGAGGTGAGTGCGGAAGGAGTGGCGGGACGTCACTTTTATCCAAGTACATTTATCCAAGTCTTGCGCCATAAACTACGCCTTTCCGTGACTACCTACCTCGCAAGTCTCGGTAAGCACGGAAAAACGGGCCTTTCTATGACGTACATATCGGATTTACGCCGCATGAGCGTTCACAGCACAGCCCCGTCGCATACACATCCCGTTTATATCCACGCACCAATGAGACTCGGAATTGTGCTGTTCACACAAACATGAAAACATTGGTTGGCTCGGTGCTGGGGCCAGTGGGGTGCCTGGAGAGCGGCGAGGCGTACGGGTTTGTTTGAGGGTCAAAACGAGGTGACTGCTGTATCTACGGAACGCAGACGACGCCCGCACAGAACAAACGCTAAAAATACACCAAACCGAATGATGACGTTCCACTCGGCCTGTCCAACAAATAAATTACAAACGACCAAAACGCCTCCTGCACAAAATGTCCAGGCGTTCCAGACAAGAACCTGCAGTAAACAAATACAGAAACTTACCTCGGATGAGGCACACGCGAACTTCTCAGAGATCATGAAGGGCACGCCATCCATGGCTGAAAAGACATGTCAATACATTGTACATTCAAATTCCGCAGTGATCAATCATTACGGCTCCTTTGTATTATGGAGCAGGAAGGAAGAGGAATAATTAGCTCTGTCCAGAAAGACTGGAGGCTCAAAGGTTCAGTTTTTACTGTGCACGAAAATATAGGCTTTGGGACTCTTTATTGGAGAGGTGCTAATCGCCTTCTTAACTCTTTGAGCAAGGCACCAAATCCCCAGTCAACCATTTAGTTGCCCTGACCCTGACCGCTCAATACTCGTAAGTAAAGTAGTAGGAAGGAAAAGGCATCATAACGCCATTGTATTTGCGCACACTGTCACCAGCCATCCACGATGTCTTGCTTCACGTTGCACACACCACGAGACAAAATGAAACGTCAAACTTTGAAGAGACGTTGACAAGCAAATAGCCAACCTGAAATTGCATAGAGGTTGGAGCTTTGGTGCTCATAATCTGGTCTGGTAGCGTTTTTCCCTCTGAAACTGGCAGGAAGGGTCATGGAAATATTCCTGTGGGAGAAAGGGAAAAGATCTAAGCACGCACGGTTGCAGACAACAACATTGGATCATTCGGTGTATGCGACGCAGGTGAGGGCGATATGGCGTGAGGTCTATATCGTCAACCAAACCAAATCTGGGAAAACAGAAGACAATTCAAACCTCAAGCAAACAAGACCGTTTTTCTGCAACTGCGGTAGTTAAAGAGAGCAGGGGAGAGTTCATGTCAACTGTCGTCGCTATTGCAAATGCTGATCTGAAACCTGAGGAGGCGGCATTGTGCGGCGGTGGACTGTGGATACATACTTGGTCATCGGGGGTGCCGGGACAGAGGCGGAAGTGGAGGTAGAATTCAGATTCTGGACGTCATTCACAGGTGATGTGTGAGAGGTGTCCTGAGTTCGTGGCACGGTGCCCATGCGGTACCAGATACCCATGTTGTTTAGTTCTCTGTTGGAGAAGACGCATGTCACATGTTTGAACATTCAACACCATAAATGCTGCGATCTATTCAGCATATTAAAAAAAAGAAGGAAATGTCGATTTTCAAACAGCAACGGCAGAAACAGAAACTGCAACGTCAGACCTGCTAAGCTTGGACATTTTTGCTTGAGTAAGCCATTCCCTAATGTAGCCCGGGGGTGCCCGTTAGGTTGACTGTGGATGTCATATGACATCAGTCAGATGACATTGAGATGCCCTCCGCTGGCGCTCCCCCGCGGCAAAGACCAAGTGGCGAACAGAGATGCAACTCTCCGATTACGGACAAATGGCTGATATTTATAACAAAGGTTTTCCACTCGCCTGTAACAGATAGTTACGTCGAAAACTGTTTGATGCACTTTGCACTCCAACGCTCCAAAAAATGTCATTTAATTTCAGTGAAGACATTTCCATTTCTTGTGTATCTGTAATGTCACGTGTGCACACCTGATGATAAATACTCATTTATAAATACAGTAAATGTATTACACAATCATGTGTAATGATATTGTCCATGTTTACAGCAGAAGGTAGACCTTTGCGACTTGATACAGTAATCCCTCGTTTATCGCTGTTAATCGGTTCCACGTTGACTGAATTTCTGCAAAGTACGATTCCTTTTTGTAAATTGAATATTTTTGTAGTTAAAGCGTAGAAGCCCTGTTTACCACCTTCTAAATGTAGTTTTTAACATGATTAGAGCTCTCTAAACATGAAATACCACCCCTATAATCATCTTTACACGCCTATTACTCAAGATAGTGGACGTAAGAGAAAATAAGATTACATAAATAAGACGTATGTTGCTGTAAATGCGCTCCAGTACTAGGGGAGCTGTGGGGCGGCTGACAGGAAGTGACGTCGGGGTGGTTCAGAGTTGAGTTTTAGCTTGTTGTGGGTTACGGGACTATTGTGCCTGTTGAGAAATACTTCAACCCTGCAATCAAGTCTGGTGCTTGTGTGTCTCACCGACCATTACAGTAACATTACTGATACCTAGTGACCAGTGTAGAATAACTATAAAGTAGGCATGTGTGATATTGGCTTTTTTTGCAGATATCTGATATGCCGATATTGTCCAAATCTCAATTTCCGATTCCGACATGAACCGATACAGATACGTGCAACATCACATATCTGCTGTCATGGGATTAACCCGTCGTGGTGAGCCAGAATATTGCTGTAGACGTTCACCGAGTGCGCTTCAGTTTCGGGGTCTTGAGGCTGCTGTAGCCTCTTGGCTGTCGCTAAAGAGTTGCTCGCTTGCTGTTGAGTTGAGCGGAGGGTAACCTGATTGGCGCCACCTACCTCGACTCCTGTCTTAAGAAGGGAAAAATAAGTAAGAGAACAGGCAAACCCGATAAAGGTGTACTGAGGTGGAGCCTGCTTGGACCTTCCGAGGATGCGAATGTCACAGATGGCGGCCTCTGTCGAGTCTCGAGGAATAAACTTTATGCAGAGTCGCCTCTTTCTGAACGCCTGCTCCTCTGCGCGCACACAAACACATGCAAGAAGACAATATTGATTTTTCACTAATATTGTAACCACAATGACAATGACATGAGCTCAGCTGATATCTCATAATTAAGGAATCAAAAGTGATTTGCCTCACGGTTCCAGTCTCGTTAGAGGGAAGCGTAGTCCCCGCCACTGTTATTGTTCTACACCTGGGGCCTCATCTATAAAACTATGCGTGGAAATCGGACTAAAAGTCTGCGTGCACCAGAAACCCAAATATTTGGACCTATAAAAAGTGGCGTACGCACTCACTCACGCAATTCCTGTCGTCTGTATCCACATAAATAAAGGGCCAGGCATGGTAAATAAGTGTTGCTATTAATCACATATTTGATATATGCCATGAAAAGCGAGAAACGGAGCGCTGCGGCCTACTAACTTTTCAGCCCCGCTGGGCGCATGCAAGCTTCATATTTTAAGTAAGATCCCACGCGGGTCCAAACTTTCCCGAGACGGGCCACATACGGAAAAATGAAAGGATGCAAGGGCAACTTTGATATTTCGTAAATATGCCAAAAAAAAACGTTATTCATGGCAAATTGAGGAGTGGTTTTGGTGTTGATGAGAATCTAGACGTTCCGGTGTCAATCAAACACTATTTGGGGTTGATCTAAAACGGCATTTCCTATAAAATGTTAAATTTAGAAACCGGATCATGAAATTTACAGCTGTGTCGTTTTGTTTTTCATAATATTATGATATAAAAAGGTATCTTTAATATTTCAACTTTGTGCCACGAAAATTACATATTTTCCTCATAATAATATTACATTATTCTTGTACTTTTCTCGCTAGATCACAACTTCTTTTTTTTAATATTTTGACTTTATTCTTTTTTATTTCCCATTTTTGCTGTTGGTTTTGATTTTTCTTGGTAAAATGCTTGAATTTAAAAAAAGTGACCTAAAGGGACTTCCCTCACTCCAAATTACATTTTTAAATGCCCCCCCAAAAAGACATAAGAACAGCATATTTTACCAAAAATTGACACATTTTTGTTCCTGTTTGTTTATTGGCATATAGAATATATTTTAACAAGAAAACACAAAACTGAAAAAAAAAAACAGCAGTCATTTCTGAAGAAGAGAAAATATTAAGAAAATCTAAAAAAAGTTGTAATTTTTTACAACAATAATGTCATATTATGAGGAAAATAACAATTTTAATAGCATAAAATTGAAATATTAAATATACTTTTTTAAAAGGCACAATATGGAAAACAAGAATAAAGTCTAAATATTACAAGAATAAAGTCATCATCATTACGAGAAGAAATATTACATGAAATAAACAAACCAAGACAAAGTTTGTCATTTTTGTAAAATTAATGGTTGGGGGGAAAGTTATAACATTATGGCAATACTGTCAAATTATTACGGGAATAAAGTCATATTAAAAAAATAACATTTACCAAGAAGAAATTTGAAATAGAAATGAAAAAGGGACAAAAAGTGAAGCATTAAGACATTTATGCTCTAAGTTACTCACTACACGTGTCGGTGACTTACGGGTGTCAACGGTCTCCTGGATTGGGATGAAGCCGACAGGGAGGGTGTCCTTTATATCGATCAGCTTCATGTCGACAAGGACATTCCCTAAGTGGCTCTGAAAGAAGAGAGTAGCATTTGAATCTACCGCTGTAACTACATCCTGGCGTGGAGTTATTCAGCTGCCATTACTATACTTTAAGGGGGGGACAAATCCCTCCACGTCATTTATAGCATAACAACCAGCAGTTAAAGCAACTTTTACCGTGTAAAGCCCCGGCACCATGACAGAGCAGTCTGGGCACAGAGAGGGGAATCTACCGCTGTAACTACCGAGCCGGATATCAACTTCACCACGGTACATGTCCGCGTGGTGGTGCGACCAGCTTTGAGGCGCATTTTCCGCACCTATCATGTGGGAATGTGGGCCGGATTTACGGCAACCGCATAGACCCCATCTCGTGGCGGAAGGCAATCTTTTCCGATCTTTAAAACACAGCTGATGGGCAGCTAAAACCGACCCTGACGATCGGATCGGGACATCCCTAGTAGCTCTACATTCTTTCATTTAGTCACTTTCATTGCAAATGTTGATCTGAAATTGCACAACGTCAACATCAAGCTGGCAGGATGGCTCAAAGGGGAGCATTCTATACTTTTTATAAGCGTATCAATTACGCAGGGCTATCACCAAAAGCGGGAATCTACTGTAAAAGCTTTGTCTCATGCATAGCTGATTCGACTGAAGATGCTGTTTACATTTTCTTTGGAGAAGACCCTGGTGAAGCACAGGTAGCGCGTCACCTTGGACTTGAAAAGCCCATCTTTCCAGAGATCGGCGTCCAGACCATCTGTGGTTGTTGACACCTAGAGCCAAAAGGGATTCATTGGCAAGATGTCCTTCGAGTAGGCCAGCAGTTAGCACGGTGGCGATAATGATGTATGTTATATGATGATGGCAAAGCAATAACATAAAAGCTAATGAAAAACTCACAACATCATAGCCGGTTGGTGCCCTGCTCCTGGAAGCTACAACGCCAACTCCAGTGATGGGGTCCATTGGAATCTCGGGCAATGCCTCAGAAAGGTCCCGGACCTCAGGCATCTCTGTAGCAACCAAAAAGAAGGTGATTTCTTGCTATCTTTCCATATTTTTCCTACTGTTATGCTGGTTGCGGAGGCTCACCCCTTACAGGGACACAAACACCCCAGAATGTTTGCAGCACGGTACGGTTTATACGTATGTTTCAGACATTCTTATCAAGTTACGGCTAATCCTTCCCCCTTGTCCATATCTAGGGCTATGTTCTCGCCGCAGGGTAGGATTCCCAATTTGGATTTTTTTGTTTAAAATCGGATCCGATATATAAAATCCGATTCTTTCCATCTTTTTTTCTTTATCTTCCACACGCAATTATTTAGTTGAGAAAATATGGAGTCCCGTTGCACAAAATCCTTGAAATTGCCACAAAGGAGAGCGTGCTGGTAATGTTTCTCCGATACCAGCTCTTCGTGATCGAAAGTCGATTCTGAAATCAAAATAGTGATACTTTAGGTATAAGATTTTGTCATTTGTTTTTAGTGATGTTGTATATTAGTTTGGCTATTTTGTAAATCACCTCAATATACCTCACGGCCGCTCATGTAGCCAAAGTCCTGTCCCTCCAGCAAGGAACTTGTGATCGTTTGGAAAAAATGCCATCTACGGAGCTTGAAGCAAGATTTCACACAGGGGATAAAGATGATTTGGAGAAAAGTGCTGGAATTCTGGGTGACACATTTTGCCGAGACGTTACGTGATCTTGCTGTGCCTGACCCAAGAAGATGAAACTCATTTCATTTCGAGTGTATTTTCGACGTTGCACCAGACAGCAACATTTGAGGATACCTTTTGAACGCCTCTTAGGGGGGCGGGATCAGGCCGCTCCCTCTCTGGGGTGTCTCGGGGGCCTGCTAAGTTGGTCCCTTGCTTTTGGAGGGAGCGTGTTGTGCACGTCATTCTGCCGCCGTTGTGTAGATTTGTTGTTTGGATTGTCATTGTTCATGAGGTTCTGTTTTTCTTGTTCTTTTTCATTTGTTACGTGTATCACTAACAGTATATCTTTTTATTTTGTTTTACTTTTCTCTTATCAGGTCTTCTTGCCCTTTTGCACTGTCACTGTTCTGGTTGTTGCTGGTATTGTTGCTATCATGGTTGTTATTGTCTATAATGATGTTGGAATATGTTTGTGAGGTTTATTTATTCACTGTTTTGTTCGGTCTCTGTCCATTGAAATTAAACCTTTTGTTCGAATTTCTGTTGTTTGTTTTGTGGTTTTTCTGTTTATTATGCCCAATTTTTTGCTGGAAAACTCAAGATGCACTAAGATTGGTCACGTTTCCACAAGACGCCATTCCAGACCGATTGTCGTGATACTGAAAATCCTGGCAAAAATGTGGATTCACAAGATCTCTCGATGCCAAAGGCGAAAAAAGCTTTCTCTCTTTGAATGTGGTTGGATTGTCAAGCTGCACAAGCAAGGCCTCTTGCAGTGTGCGCCATATGTGAAGTTGGACGTCATTTAAAACTTCCTGATGGTTATTTTGCATTTTGAAGCGCTGCTTGAATCCTCTTTAGGAGTACGCACGAGCCGGAAAAATTTGAATATCAAGCAAAAGTTGTTTTATGGCGGCAATTTACCATAAAAGGTGACGGCAACAAATTTCATGGAGCCATTACACACAAGTTGACATATCTCAAGCGGTTCCTTGTTGTAACTTTGACGATTAAGATTTTCAACTCAGAAAATGTGATTTTTTTCTTAAGCTGCGAGACCTGATCAGCAAAAATCCAAAGGTAAAAAAAACCATGAAAAATATTGATTTGCATATTATTCCATTATATAATATGTGAAGTTGATTTGCAGAAATACAACCACCTTTTTGGGATTTTGTCATTTTCTGGGTAGTACTGGCAATTATTGATGACTGCGCGTGTGTAAATACACTCGTGCAGTATATTGCATACACAAACGTGACCATAATAATCACGAAAACTACAAATACCTTATTTGAAATTGAAAATGGCCCTTTTCTCGGCGCATCCAGTGCAGGGCAGGCTACATTAGCTTGTGCTTTCAGACAAACAGCACACAAACGTGCTAGTTCGCTACTACGGTTTGCTGTCAGTCTATCTTTGGAAGGCGCAGGGCAAAAACGTTCGTGTAATGGAGAGAATTGACTGAAGGAGTTCAGGGCTTAGTAGCCGTGCGGCTCCGACGGGACTTGTTTACGCTAGGGTAGCAACGCTAGCCCGCTAGCTAGCTAGCGACAATACCGCGTCAAACAACGGGCCCCGTGTGCTAACGTAGGAAGCTAAAGTTAGCTCAGCTTTCGTTAAACTATATAACATAATGTTACCCGCCGCCGCCCAAGCGCATTTAAACGTTCGTGTAATGGAGAGAATTGACTGAAGGAGTTCAGGGCTTAGTAGCCGTGCGGCTCCGACGGGACTTGTTTACGTTCCGTGCAAGGCTAGCTAGCTAGCGACAATACCGCGTCAAACAACGGGCCCCGTGTGCTAACGTAGGAAGCTAAAGTTAGCTCAGCTTTCGTTAAACTATATGACATAATGTTACCCGCCGCCCCCCAAGCGCATTTAAACGTTTGTGTAATGGAGAGAATTGACTGAAGGAGTTCAGAGCTTAGTAGCCGTACGGCTCCGACGGGACTTGTTTACGTTCCGTGCAAGGCTAGCTAGCTAGCGAAAATACCGCGTCAAACAACGGGCCCCGTGTGCTAACGTAGGAAGCTAAAGTTAGCTCAGCGTTCGTTAAACTATATGACATAATGTTACCCGCCGCCCCCCAAGCGCATTTTAACGCGTTTTGCCTAAAACAAACCGGGTCTTTCCTCCCCATTATTAGAGCGGCAAAGACAACTCGCTGGACACCATTAGCATTAGCATCAGCATTAGCATCAGCTCCGTTAGCTCACTTACCGTAAATGGCCAAAATGGAATCAAACCAGAGTCCCTAGTCTCCCCCCGTGTTACACTCCCATCTCTTGTGACATCGTCCAGGACTTGTGCTCATCAACGAACCCGGGGAAGCAACGTTTGGATTGTCGCTAGCACGGTGGTTTAAACATGGTGAGGTGGGATGCCATCAAGTCCGCCACAGGAGACCCGTCAACGACCCGCGGAGAGGAGCGCCTCACCCCCACATCCCCATTCCGTATGTATGAGCTCGAATTAACTTTTAATTGTGTTTCCCCCCGCTTGGCTGCGAATTCATTTAGTAATCTTCACATTTTTTTGTACTACGGCGGGTTTTCAAAAGCGAACCAACGTAGTCATTGTTTGTAGTTGAATGTAACCGAGGGCAGACCCAAAAAAAAATGGCCGAACATTTCATTTAGGAAGAAAACTAACAGAAAAAATGGGTAAAAAAAATCAGCTGTCATTTTCAAAAGTGCAAATATTAAGGAGAAAAAGGTTGGCAGGAAAAAGCGAGAGAAATGTAATACTGTGAGGACATTTTAGTAGCATTAATAATAGGATAAACAAAACGACTAAAGTTGTCATTTTTGGGGGGGAAAATGTAACGTAACGAGGATAAAGTCAAAATATCACGGGAAGTCGTAACTACGCAAAGACCATTTACGGGAAAAATCGTTGGAAAAATACAGAAGTGGAAAAAAAACAGCTATAAACCCAAAACATCAAAAGAATGAGTCGTATTCCGATGAGATTAAAAGGCGCAATTTGTCATTTAATGAGGCCAAATAATGGCATTTTAGTAGCAGAGAGTTGAAATATAGGAGAAAAAAAAAGTTCATTTGTTCATTTTCTGTCGTTTGCTGGAGCCTACCCCAGCTGGCTTCGGGGTCCCCCCAGGACCAACCGCCAGCCAATCGCAGGGCAGACAAACAAGCATTCATACAATTGAGGGTCGCCAATGAAGCTAACATGCATGTTTTTGGAACGTGGGAGGAAACCGGGAGTACCCGGAGAAAAGCCACCCATGCACGCACCGGGAGAGCGGAGATGCCCAACAGAGATTCGAACCCAAGTCTTGCAGATCTCGTGACTGTGTGGCAAGCATGCGAACCAAAAATGTTGCAGTATTCTGAAAAAGCAACAAAACTAAATTTGTTTTAATTTTTTGCCGTCATCTTTGGGAAACTAGGCTGGCGGGAACCTGAGAATATTATGAGAATTAAATCAGAAAATTTATAAGGATTGTTTGGGAAGAAAATGGACGAAAGACTGAAGAAAAGAACAAAGACTATATAGTTCATACTAGTAATAGACATTTCGCCTTTATCGTCAGTCTGGGATGCGTTTTTTTTCTTGAAATATTAAACTTCTTATCATATCTTGTTATTTGTTGCTTTACAAAACGTCATCTTTTTACTTTTCGGCGTGTAACCCTCGGTGGGAAAAGTTAGGACATCTGTGCATCCATACTAAGTCATTATATATTTTTACTTGGATTTTATTCCATTACCTCTGAAATTACTTCTTTGGGAACCTGACTAGTCACTCTTTATTTCCCGCAATCCTTACTGAAGTAGCAGAAGTTGGTCCCACAAACGAGGAAAATCCCTTTTTAGATTTTATTTGGCTTGCTTTTGGAAACACAGAAACAAAGTCAGTCTTTGGCACTTAATACTCTAAACAAACATGCTACTTGTAGACATCAACATCAATGCATTATTTTCTTAACTTAGGTCTTCAGAATACACTTGACATCATAATATGTCAATCACACATACAAAAAAACAAAAATGGCCACCGGGTAAGTGGACCAGGGAAAAGGAGAAGTTGATAGAAGGCGGCATGGACAAAAAAGTGCATCACATGTAGGCCCCAAACGCAGAGGACATTTGTGCATGCGTTGCCGTACAAAAAAAAAAAGACATTTTCTGGTGAATTTTTATACTGATTATGTTCAGTACTCAGGTCATCCTTCATATGTTTGCAATTGTTTGTTTCACAAAAGCAAATACGTTTTCTGCTTCACTGTACATGGCAACATACAGTAGAATATTCATTGTTTCCATAGAAGAAAGCACAGAATCCCCCAACCTGTTATTTGTGAGCTGAAGATGCAGAAGAAAAATATTCAGGATTTATATTCCGACAAAAACGCACATAAAAGCCCATAAGGGTTTTCGGGAGCTCCCTCTGCTTAATTGCGCAACCATCTATAAACACAGGCTGTTCACAAAGTCTCTTTACAATTGCACAGCAAATAACTTCAAAACGAGGAGATTTCTCTCGGAGAGAAAGTACCTTTGCTCTATTTGCTCCTTTGACAGCAATACAGGGCTTGGTATCTGGTGAAGTACCGTATTTTCCGGACTAAAAGTCCCATCGGTCATAAAAAGTGTCATTCAAATGAAAAAAGTGTCATGGCGCCGCTCCTAACAAGATTGATTCAATTCACATGAGAAGATGATGGGGCAGTGTTTACACCGACACAAAGACAGACTAAAACTGAAATAAGGCTATTTTTGCACGTATGTGGATACAATACAACCTAACCTGTTTAATAAATGTCAGAATAGACACACAATCATACGTGTGCATTTAGTCAGTCAGTGGCTGACGCAGCAGCTACAGTTTTCAAGCTAGACAGAATTAGTGTCGTAATTAAACAACACTGCTGTCTAAAATAGCACATTTCTAAATCCGGGTATCACATTATTATAGTTGCACATTAAAGACACAGCAGAGGCGTATTAGTATTCCGTAACAAACAGAACCAGCTGCTCTTAGTAGAGAAGCTCAGCCCTACACTCATCAATTAAAACAAAAAAATAAATAAAATAATCACTTTCCCCGGTAACTAATTACTTTTTTGGGTAAATAGGTAGTAACTACAATGGCCCCTTACCTATCGCGGTTAATTGGTCCCAGACCCGACCGTGATAAGTGAATTTCCGCAACGTAGGACTCCTTGTTTATGAATCAAATGTTTGTAGTTACAACATAGAAAACCTGTTTGTGACCGTCAAAATGCTTTTTTTTTTTTTTAACCATAATTAGAGCCCTCTGGACATGAAATAGCACCCATACAATCACCTGTACACGCCTACTCCAAATGCAGTAGACATCATGTAAGATAATATAGATTTACATGTTAGCATTGGGAGAGTTCCTTGACCTTTCTGTGGTGGCTATTTCTCATCAGTGTAACATTACTGACACCTAGTGGTCGCTGTGGAATACTGCATATGCAACGTCTTTGAATGCATCTTTGGAATGTCCTATATTTGTATGTTTTGTCATTTTCATGTTTGAAAATGTTGAACTTGGACAAAAAATATGCAAAATATGCTTAAATGTGCTGAGTGAAGTTGTGTGTGAGAAATGTCAAAGGATTACTTTTTAAAACCGTTAGAAATTGTAAAGAGACTTTGCAGACGGCCTGACTGTTTTGCCAAGACAACACAAATTGCGAAGCTTTGCAACAATACAATAACACACAAAGTAAAACTAGGCGGGTCGGTAAAAACAGTATTACTTTGACCGTAAAGGTCAATCTCCATTCTTTTGTTTTAATGATGTCACAACAAGTGAAATGTTCATGCTCGTGGTCCAGTTATTAACATTAATCCCAGAAAGTATGATCGAGAAAATACCATATATTCACAACACATACAAAAACGATTGCTCTTAAACTTAAGATTCTACATTTCATTTCAATTGTGCTTCAAATTTCACTGTGGGAACATCAAAGCTCAAAAATGGCTGCTTGCTGCCCAAAAGTAAAAAAACAACAACAAATAAACATCAAGAATGAACACTTATAGGTGCACAGAAATGCACTGTAGTCTTCTCATCCATATAAAAGTGAAAACTTGGCTGTATTACCGCATTGCCCCGATTATAGGAAGAATATTTTGTTCCCCTTTAGAAAAAAGACATTAATTTGTAGTCTGGGCATGCTGGAAAAAGTTCTGAAATGAAGTGTCAAATAGATTAGACGATCATCCTAAAAACAAGACAGTAATTACACTTGGGAATGGAAGTGGAAATGTCTTTCTAGAACGGTTGAAGGGAGGCATCTTGTCGAAGACCTTTCACCTGCCATGCAAAAAGCTTCTTCACTGCTAAAAGGTTAGGCGTGGAGTCTACCTACTGATGTCCCTGGTGGCTGCCTTCCCTGGGGGTGGTCACAAGTGGTTTGTTGTTACTGTGGCCCAGCGTGGCCTTCCTGTGTGACCATTTTTTTCACCAATCATAAACAGCCACTCTTCCGCTGCAATGAGACCATCTTTGGGGGAGATATGTTAGGACATGTTTGTAAGCCAGATGGTTTCCAAACTTTTTTTTTATTTTTCTATTAGTAACCAAATGTAATTAAGACCCATCTTCTTAAAAAATATACTTATACTTAAAAAATTAGGTTTTGGTCATTAACTGGACAGTTCGGATTTTTTGACATGAAGTTGAATGACATCCCCATCACTAGTGTAGTACATCAACAGTGACTTAATCCCCAATTCGTCCCATAAATCCACTTCTGTTGGGATTTTGGTGATGAAGAACCCATTTCATTTTTCAGAATGCGCCTGGTGGTGGAAAAAGTTGGTGATGGTGCAAACCTCCTGGCATCCCAACATCTCTCCCCCAAAAACTGTCTAATTCCACAGGAATTGTGGCGGCGGTTTTGCTACCAGGCGGACAAACAACCAGTTGCCATGCGACAACAACCCTACTGTGACCTCCCACAGGGAATACACCCACCTGAGACGGGAGAAACTCCACAACTGAAGAAGCCTTCTGGATTCAAGGTGAAACATGTCCAGCAGACAAAGACGGTTTCCTCCATTCGGCCTTTGTGGAATTGAAAAACATGACTTGACAGGTGATAAACATTTCTATACATCATATGCACACATATACTTTTAATAAATAGTATAAACATTTAAAACATGTCATTATTTATATCTTTTTACTACTCTAGATTTTAGCCAGGTGCCATTTTTAGTTCTTACAAGAGTGCATTTTGACAAATTTAAGACTTCATAGTTTGGTTAGCACTATTAGAGAATCCCTTGCTCCAGAACCTGGACACATTGCTTCTCCTTATTTTGAAGAGTGGGTAGACTATGATAGTAATTGGTGATAAAGTGCTCATGACACCAACATGTTATCATCTTGTTTTTTGTTCTGCGTTAGACGTGGCGTGACCGTTGATTTCCTGTGTTTGTTAAATATATTTTTTGACACCTGCTTTTGGTGTGTTTTTCCCAAAAGACGCCATTTGCCGCATCAGATTTTCCGGTATTGTGCCGGGCACGTTCGGAGGACAGTTATTTTGAATGTTTTGGGACTAAATGGGTATTGTATGAGTTATTTCATACTCGTCGCAACACGACATCAGTGAATGTTATGACTGTGTTATAGTTTGCTTTGCTGTGTTTTGATGAGTCTGGTTGCCGAGAAGCGTCTTCGGCATGACGTCACAGCCAAATGTGTCGGTTCCGAAAAAGTATGAAATGTGACAGAAACCTTTTATTAAGGGAATACAATCATTGCTTTTTACCCCGAAAACGTGTTTTGGTGTCATGAGCACTTTAAAAAAGGGACCGTATGCATCGGGTTTGACTTGCGTGTTTTGGTTCTGAGGTTCTTTTTGGGTGTGACCAGGATGGACAGGATCAGGAATGAGCACATCAGAGGGACAGCACATGTCAGAGGTTTTGGCGATAAAGTCAGAAAGGCCAGACTGAGATAATTGGGACATGTCCAGAGGAGAGATAGTGAATATGTTGGTAGAACGATGCTGAGTTTGGAACTGCCAGGCAGGAGGCCTAGAGGAAGAGCAAAGAGGAGGTTTATGGATGTAGTGAAAGAGGACATGAAGGTAGTTGGCGCAAGAGAAGAGGATACAGAAGACAGAGTTAGAATTCGCTGTGGCGAACCCTGAAGGGATAAACGGACAGGAGAAGAAGAAGTATGCAGCGGGTTCTTGTAGTCGTGCAGAGAGCAGTGGTCTCCAACTTTTTTTTTATAGTCCACGGACTGATTGGCGTACCAACAAGCGTCTGGCAAACAGGTGGGTAATGTCATCATGTGATGCTACTTTTTTTATGTGTTGTCTGTTAACTGAGGGTCTCATTAAGATGACCACTGACTACTAACGTAAGGGAGCGACAACTGTTAACAACACACTTCTGGCCTTCACGCTGTTTTCTGATGTGCGGTCTGCCGGCGTCAATTAACTTGGCACCGAATAAATACGAACACTAGCGCTCGACACAGACACGAAAACTTAGTACATTCACGCATCAGCATTTGGGAACAACGCTGAGATGAAGGAACGGAAAAAAATATACATATTTGTGGCAGCATCTGTCAAAGTTTGACTTAGTCTCGGAGAACCCTACTGTGGCGCGTTCAAGGACCACCAACAAAGTGGGAAAAAACAAATAACATAAATGTGCTTTGAGCTTCCTTATTCCCCCCCAAAAATACAGTCATAACTCTTATTTCCAAAATTTGTGTGTTTTTTTTTTTTGCAGACCCCTGTCCTAGAGAACGCCAACATTCCAACATACCACAACTATTATATCCCACCTCTTCCTGCTTTGTGTACATAAGCTACACTGACGCAACACATACTAGGTATTTTTGGTTTCCTGTCAGCCAATGATAGCCATTTGGCAAAGTTTAGCTACTAACATTAGCCACCATTTAATTTTTTGCCTACCGTGACCACACAGTGACTCCCAACGTGTCGGAGTTGAAGCGAGTACATACAGTCCCTTTAGGAGTAACGCTGTGCAATTCTGGGCATGTTTAAGACGGAAAGTGAGGCGTTTTTAAGCCGAAAGAAAACTACTAAACAAGCAGAGTGAGCAGTTATGCTGCTCCGGTATGCAAGGAGGATGTTCTGCTTGAGAACAAGGTCTGTGTGTTTACATCCTATAAATAAAGCACTTAAGCACGCTTAAGTTTAACCTGCAATGGGTGGTAGGTTAAAATAGGTTGTATCATTTTCAACTGATCTCCTCTGGCGGTTTTCGTTTGCATTTTAGAGAGAAACGATAAAATGCGGGGCATGAAGAAAAGTATAGGACAATTAATTGTAAAAGAATGAAACAAAATGCTACAAATGCCGTATGACCATACGTGTAGGTTTTTTGGAATTTGGTCCCGGTTCAAGAATTTAGTAGACTTCCACTGACTGATCCCAAAAGAGGCTCTGTACATCCAGCATGGCTGCCATCTTCAAAATATGCTTTTGCAGAATACTGCTCTCCACCGTGTCCTGTTTCGGGAGCTCGGGGTATGACTCGGGAAAGCTCTGCGCATCCTGCAAGTACAAAAAACAACAACACGTCAGTGCGAGCGGCAGCAACTGGAGCGTGACATGTTTAGCATGGTATACCCGTCATGTAGCGCTGCAACGATAAGTCCACGTAATCAACGATAAACATTTGTCTGAATGAATACATCACGCTGTGTCGTGGTTGAATGCCACCTTTTATTACCCACAAAATCTGCATATTTACGTATTTGCCTAAATGAAGCATTTTCAGGCATAAAAATGGCTAAATGAAGTAAAATACAAGTATAAGGCATCCAGAAAACGCATTCAAAAACGTGTAGTATTCTACACTGGTCACTAGGTGTCAGTAATGTTACTGTAATGTTCAGTGAGACTAACGAGCACCAGACATATATTTGGTAATACAAGTGTAAAGGCGACTGTAGGTTTGTTATTTCATGTCTAGAAGGCTCTAATAATGTTTAAAATTAGATTTAGACAGGTTTTCTATGCTCTAAATACAAACATATTCCATTTATGAATAAGGAATCCTACTTTGTGGAAATTCACTTATCAGGATCAGGTCTGGTACCAATTAACCGCAATAAATCCCAACAAAGTAACCTACCCACAGCACCACGTGGGCATAGAAATAAATATCTACGCTTAATACACGACAAAAAACACCCATATAGTCCCCGCCGCAAAGCATGCTGGGTAGCTAGTGGTTTCTCCTGACATTTTGGCGTTAGTCGTGTTAGTTGGCTTGGTTGCAAAATATGCTGAGGAGGTTGTCCGAGAAGCAAAGGAGGAGGTGTGAACATACTTTTAATATCTAATGTTTTATTGTTCATCGTTTATATTGCAGCTGGGTGACCCAGCATGCCTTGCGGGCATTTGGAAATAACTGTTTAAAGTGCGCTTAGTTGTTGTTTATCACAGCAGCTGATTCATGCGATTCTGCGGTAACTTGCGGGGTTGTGTTTTCGTTTCCTTGCACCGCTAACAAGTACAGTACGTCGTTCTGCTCGATGCCATCAATATCTCGACGGCCTCTCTGTCAATTTTTTAAATCCAATGCGGCCCATGAGTCGAGATTTTGCCATCATGCGGACGATAAAACTAGCTTGGAGTTTGTAGCTAAATACACATGAACAATTTTCACCGTATTTGAATTCATTTCTAAAGTTTCTGTGTTAAAATATGACATATTCATTAAAAATAAAAGACAGAAAGCTTTATTTCAGCTTCTGTAGCTTCAGACAGATGAATCCTGTATCACCAAAACATGGGGGAGTCAACATTGTCCACAACATTCTTCGCCCCCTCTGGCTTCTTCCACCCACCCATCTTCTATGCCGCTTATCTTCACCCTGGACTGGTCGCCAGCCGACATGGACCAGTAACATCCGGTACTGCTGTGGCAAACGCTAGCAGGAGCAACTAGAGTAGCACACTCACCCGAAAGACTTTGTGCAGTCTCAATGTAGCGGAACAAAACACAAAGCGGATCAGCAGCAGTCGAAGGAATTCATCACCAAAAAACTGCAAAAAGGCCTGATCTGTAAAGACAACAAAGGAACCGTGTTGAGTACCTCGCTGTAGCTGACTTTGGACAAGAGGCGGAGTGGAGTGGTCGCCAGCCAATCGCAGGGCACTATACCGACAAGCAACCATTGACACCCACATCCAAGCCAATTTAGAGTGGTCAATTAACATAACGTGTATGTTGGTGGAAGAAATAGACATAGAAAAATAGAATGGAAAATGGAAAATGATTTTCCACCAGTAGGGGGTGCCCAATCAATTTCCCATTCATTTTCAATGGAAGAATTGCCACGGAAAATATGAATGTCTCACACACTATTATGAGACCAGCATTTTGACGCTGGATTTTGCAGACAAAAATGAGCAGAAGTAAAAAATTTAGTATGGAAGTGTGGCGTGGGATTTTATATGTGAATCCATCTCAGCATTCTCACAGTAGAACCGCCTGCACGCGAAAGACCACCATCTGAACGACAAGAAGTCACAGACGGTACGCTACCTATGGTTTGTGATCGTGTTATCATTTGCCCGATGTCATGGTCGACTTTGCGAAGAAGTTCTTGGGCGCTCTCCCAAAGTCCTCGTCTCACGCTGTTTAAGCCGCACACGGAGAAGAAAGCCAAGAGTGGGCTGTAGAGGAAAAGGGTGAAGAGACTCCCACGCTGAGACTGATCTGAACAGGGAAGCAGACAAATCCTTTAGTTAACGTTTTCTTCATCAAAATAGAACTAGAATTTGAAAATAGAAATCATTTGCTCAAAAAGGCAAAGTTGGTGTATTTTTGTGGGGCCATATAAAGAACTGAACATTAGGTCAAAAACAACATTTCAAGACTGATAGCAGGGGATGGCCCAGTATGATACCAGCCAAACTTATGCTCTTATATGAACTTGTGTTCATCTTGCCTTATTGCGTTGTCATTTAATGCAGAATTATCCCAGATTTATACAATGCTACCCACTTAGGTTGAATCAGTTGTGTTTTTGTGGCCTGTTTTCCCACATAAAAACCCAATTTTCTTTTTTGCATGAATGAATGCTATAACCAGAAAGGACCAAAAAAACATTAGATTAACATCGGCAGATACACTGTAATCACTCACCACTTTTGCGGCTTCAGAGTACCACCGTTTTTCAAAATTTATTAAGAAATCGTGCTATTAAATGATTAAAAAATGTAACCATTAGTCACAGTTGCAATTTAATTAATCATGATTAATCACCGTTTACAGCTGTGTCTGAAATATGCACGTTTACTGTATTTTATTGAAAGAAATGTAAAAGATAGTACATGATATGCTGTATATACGACCTGACTGTACATATCGGATTTCTATCTGCATACGAACGAGGCCCGAGTCCCGTTTGAAAATATCAAAATTGTATTGTAAACACTGACATGAAAAAAAAAAAAAATCTGATCCAGGTTTCATATGAGCAAAAAAAATCGTAATTGACCTGCACTGTGAACGTAGCCTAGGTGTCCATAACGTTACATTGATGAGACAATAGCCGCCCCAGAAAGGGCTGTCCAGAAACTGGGAGTAAAAAAGGAATTATGTTTTATTTATGCCTTATGTGTGTTATTTTCTCTATCATGTCTACTATATAAGGTAATTCAAGTGCAACGGTGACTATAGTGTTGTTATTCCATGCATAGAAAGCTCTAATAATGCAAAAAATGTTTTATTTAGAAGCTCAGAACAGGTCATCTATGCTCTAACTACAAAAATACTCTTCTAAATAAGGAAGTCTACTTTCACTTATCACAGTTGGGTGTGGAAGCAATTAACAGCGAGAAAAAAGGGAATTACTATACCACTTTGCACTACCTGTATCAGTATTGGACATTCATTCATTATTTATACATATTTATATGCATTTTGAATTGTTAACTGCATTGATTCATTTTTTTTATGCCGCTTGTCCTCACTAGGGGTATCCCAAGAGACTTTTTGGGCGAGAGGCGTGGTACACCCTGGAATGGTGGGCAGCCAGGCACGTATGGACAAAGAAGCTTGTTTTCCGCATGTAAAACTATAACAACTAACATAGGTTCTGCTGTAACTGTGTTGTTCAGATAAAACAACAGGAACACAACTTTTCCGTGGATGAGTTTTTCCGTCCGGGATAAATACCTGGTATACTCTTGGGATATACTTTAGGCGATAGTAGGCACACCAAAGGCTGACCAAACATATTTGTGAAATTCTAGAAAAAAACAAAGTTAATGACATCCATTTTATTCAAGTAGGAATATATTATACATATTTTCTGGGGGGGGGGATAAAACATACCTTAAAGGCTGAGCTGTTTGTGGAATCCACAATAATAAAAAGTGGCTTCCGAGTAAAAGGGAGCAGGTCGCCGGGATGGAGGCTGTCAACATGAAAAATATAAATCTGTCAGTCATTCCGTACAACACTAAATACCCTAAATACAAAAAGCTGAAGTGGTTTGACGGTGAATTTACTTCAAATATGACGTCGAATCTGGACTAATTCCTAAACTAATGATGGATTTGATGAACTGTGTAAATCACTTCATGAATAATTCACATTTTTTGGGCAAATCTTACCAGTGCATGTCTTTCTGAGACTGATTTCTCTTCTGAATCACCTCGCCATTCACAATATCCCGATTTGAATTTGTGAGAACCCCGCCAAAATCATACGGTCCTACCAACAATGAAGACAGTTCAAAGTTAGTGCTTTCATTTGAAAACGCGAGGACAAGGCATCCGATTGTTTCCAAATACACTCATGATCTGAATTTTAGGACCCGTTGGGAAAAAAAAAAAAAAAAAACGGGTCTTAAACATGACATTTTTGACAAGTTTCTACATAGAACCTGAGAAAAATGTAACCTTCACGGTCCCTGCGGCTTCCAGCATTCCAGGGGACATTTCCCTACGCCTTCGGGCCGGGGAAGAGATCTTGACTGTTTGTGTGTACCCGCCAAACGGCATCTCGGAGTACCCAGCTTTCTTGGAGCCTATCAGAGGGGTGCAGCACCCCAGCTGGTGACTCCGTAGTTCTACTGGGAGACTTCCACGCCCATCTGGGCAATGACAGCATGACCCGGAAACGCGTGATTGGGAGGAACGGCCTTCCCCGATTCTGTTCATAACCTTCATGAACAGAATTTTTAGACGCAGTCAAGGCGTCAAGGGAGTCCGGTTTAGTGGCCTTAGGATCTCGTCTCTGGTATTCACAGAGCATGTGGTCCTGATGGCCTCATCAGGCTGTGACCTTCAGCATTTAATAGGATTTGTTGTTTTTTACATTACATAGACGTAATACGATATAAAGTAACCATCTTTATTACAACTATTTGGGAAAACATTTTCAAGGAACACCGACTAAATTAGGGACAAAAATGTCTTTAGGCTTAAAAAAAAAACCCTCTTACCTTCATATTCTGAATTTAAAGCTGGGAAGACTCCAGTTGCAGACAGGTAGACAAGCAGAACACTGTTGGCTGGCAATTCCTAAATGACAAAATTGAGCTATGTAAGATCACGTCCCTCATAGAGAGGGTCGTGGCAGGAGGGGCATCCGACGTAAAACTTTGGTCGAATTAAAACATGAAAATCAAAAAGTGATTCGCTGTGGCGACCCCTGAAGGGATACACATATAAGGCTGGACTTGATCATGTGCTAGATGTTGAACCTTGGAATACTGTGGAACTTCAGTCAGCATATTTGTTGGTTAATGGAAAAAACGTAGGGCAAAATTTTGCTACGTTTTGCGTGTCTTGTGTTAACACGCTGCACGAGTCCAACTGCGTTCTTGATGTACTTTTATCACAAAACATACTTGTTAACATCCCATCATCTTGCTAATACAGCAGACCCTCAAGATACAAAGTTAATTTATTCCGGGGTCTTGGAATTTTCGTATTATGAGACAGGATTTACACATGGCGTCATTTGATGTTTTTCTTATTTACATTTTTAACAATGGACGGGGGCTTTTTGGTACGCCGTGACGTAGTATCATTCGGGATTCTGTGAACAAGAGGATGATGGGAAATAACCGAGATAACCAAAGAGAGGGCGGCTGCTTCTTCGTTTTTCAGCGGTTGGCTTCCATTACTTTGGTGCATTACCGCCCCAGGAGGGGGCAGCTTGCATGGCGGTGCAGTACGTTTTTATTGTCGTGTTTTGGATATTTTTGCGTTAAATGGGACGGAAATTCCTTCAAGCCCAATTCTTATTATGAATTTTTCGTATAATGCGGTCTTAGAGCTGGAGGAAGCGGAGATGAAGATGCTGAGGTTCTCTTTGGGTGTGACCAGGATGGACAGGATCGGGAATGAGTACATCAGAGGGACAGCACATGTAAAGTCAGATAAAGTCAGAGAGGCCAGACTGAGATGGTTCAGACATGTCTGGAGGAGAAAACTGCCTGGCAGGAAGACCAAAGGGGAGGTTTATGGATGTAGTGAAAGAGGACATGAAGGTAGCAGGATACAGAAGACAGGGTTGGATGGAGGCAACTGATTCGCTGTGGCGACCCCTGAAGGGATAAACCGAAAGGAAAACAAGACATTAAGTGAGCCCGGCCAGAGTATGTAATGACGATTTTACCACCTTTTAAGTTTGTAACGAACTAGAATGAAACCCCCTCCACCCCCTCCATCATCGTGTCCACCGGTCTTCAATAAACGGTAGCAGCGATGTTAGGTGCACTTTTATCCATTTTGTTCATCATTTATTTGTATTTTGCATTGTTTTCGGCATGCAAAATTGTAACTATTCTCCGTGTATTTGTGTTCTGGATTTACATTATTTCCTTGTTTTGGTTGTCGTGCATTTTGGTTTTAAAAATATATACTTACTTTAAAGGAGGCAGACAGGAAAGTAAAAAGCTGGCTGAATGTTGGCTTGTACAATAGATACTTGTGAGGGTTTTCCCTTTTTGCAGGCTTCTCGTTGGGTTCCTTAGGAGAGAGCAAATATAGCGTAAGGCAAGTCTATTTATAGACAACAATTTGTACACAAGGTAGTTCCAAGTGCAAACGGTAAAGTCACTTCAGAAAATCATTCCATAAGATTCCATAAAAGTGAAAAATAAACAAATGAAGCGTGCAGCTAAAATACTTTCAGTTGTTTTCAGCCAGGATTTGAACATTGCAGCACCCGTATTTCCCTTACTCAAGTGCCAATTAATTCATGACCTTTATTTAATCAACGAGTGTAAGAAAATCCAGACAAACTTTAAGTAAAAGGTTAAACATTCATTTGTATTTGACTAAGCAAAATACGTCCAGTCGTTAACAATTGTTAACAATTGGACTGTTTCTAATAATTTGATCAAAACCTTATTTAACAATAATAATAATAATAACCACTGTATACTGCAATGCACAAAAACATACCAAAATTCCTTGTTTGGGTGTCTGTACAGCAAGGTTCCCTGGTTCCCTCTCCAAAGCTTGAAGCATTCGGAACATGTCAATCGTCAATTCACTGAACTTAACCTGAAGAGAGAATGGACAGAAACATGCATACAATATCATATCAATATCATTATATCATATATAAATATATATATATTGCAGGTCATGTTTTTGCAGGACCGAGAAAAAACTGAACACAAATGGCACTCAGACAGACTTGGTAGCAATGCACACCGAATTTGAGCTGCTAATTAATTTACTATCCTACAAGCAAGCATCGCAATAAATATCCACAAAGGTGCAAACTGCGACATTAAGCAGGGGCTTAACCTGGCTGTTGGAGTTGCCAATAATTAGTGCATCTGCAAGGACGAGCTGACCAACCACCATGCCCTGTTCCAAGGGAGGCACACTTCCTTCCTGGAGGCGATGGCTCATGACAGTGACAGAATTGTTGTCATTCAGTAGTACCACTGGGTCTGCCTGATGAAAAACACAAGTCAGCAAGTAGACATTAAAGAGGGCAAATATGAAATATTGTTTTGGATCAGATATGAATGCTGCTGCTGGACTGTGGCAAAATGCAAATAGGGGCAACAGTAGCTCAGTCCATAAGGACTCGGGCTTTTTGAACCGCAGGGTCCCCGTTTGAGTCCCCTGTCGAGGTGTCCTTGAGCAACGCTGCAATTCACCTACATAGCAGAACTTTTTTTTTTTTAAACTTATATTTATATACACAGGTATATAGTAATATCTTTTCAAAATAACCGAGAACCACTGCATTAAACCAGTTATGGAAGCTTGCTGGATGTGGCAAATATGACCCAATAATACCGTGTTCTTTTCCTACCGACAAGAGCTAGTTGTTTGGGGGGATTTGAGATTTAAAGGCGTAAATTTATGAGATGTAAAGTCGTTAATGATTTTAATGCTTCATTTAAACAGGCATTGCCTGAGACCGCTATAACCACAGGGGACTTGTGTGACTTTTGAAAATTTACGACTATTTTTCCCGTAAATTTATGACTTTTAGTCTCGTAAATTTACGGTTTTAAATCTCATAATATTACGACTTTTGATCTCATAATATTACGACTTTGAAACTTGAAATCTTACATTTGTATTTTTTTTATGTTGCCCCAATACGCCGTCGCACAGAAGAGTGTCTCAAAGCACATATTGATTAACAGGTTTTAATGCTTAGTTTTTAGTTTTTCTTGCTTTAGTTTTTTTTTTCTCAATTGCCTTGTTTCAGATTGATTCTTGACAGAAAAAATACAAATGTAACTGATTTGCAAATATATATACAGCGTATGTATAGTAGTCCCTCATTTATTGCGGTTAATTGGTTTCAGACCAGACCGTATAAGTCAATTTCCGCAAAACTGGGTTTGACATTAATAAACAAACGTTATAACATAGAAAATATTGCATATCACTTTCTAAATATGGTTTTTATCATTAGAGCCCTTCAGACATAAAACAACACCCCTATAGTCACCTTTATACTCCTATTGCCCAATATAGTAGACATAAAAGAAAATAAGACTCCACAGTCAACCACAAAACAGCAACCATTTATTCATAAATTTTTGCAAAAGAGCGATAGACAGAGGGAGAGACAGTTGAACTGCGAGGTAGCAAGGGACGACCGCACAGTAATCCATCGTTTATAACAGTTGGTTCTGGACCCGACCCGCGACAAGTACATTTTCACAAAGTATGACTCCTTATTTATAAACACAGTAAAATATTTTTGCAGATAAAGCATAGAAAATCTGTTTGCGACTCTCTCAATATGTTTTTGTTGACAGTATTAGAGCCCTCTAGACATGAAATATATGAAAACACTAGAGTCACCTTTCTACCCCATTCCCTAACAGAGTAGACTTTACTCTGTTGGGTAATTACTGGGAAGAATGTATGTTGTTTTTTTTTTGGTTACTTACCTCTACAAAAGACGCCACCTCCTGTAAAACCAAGTTCCATTCCAACTGATCCTCGGTGTTGAATCGTTGCGTGTAATCTTCGATTTCTTCAGATAACTCCTGCAGGTTGACATGAAAGAGGACAGGGGACAAAAGCGTCTTTCCAAAGATATACTTTAAAACTTTTAGGGTTGTCAGGTATACTCGCTAAAACAAGAAGTCAATCACCTTTAGCTAAGACAGTGGTTTTCAAACTGAGGGGCGCCCGGCATTATGACAGGGGGGACGCCGGGCTACCATGAACACGAATAATTATTACCGTATTTTTCGAGCTACAAGTTTTTTTGTACTTTATTCTTGCCCTTAGAATTTGTTCATGGATTTTTTTTGCCAATTTGGGTGATGTTCAAATTCTCTACTGACTTAGTGCGAGTTTTGTGTTCAAAGGAATAGGATTTACATTATTTTCTATGACAAAACTCGCCTTGGTTAGAGTCTGTTTTGGTTTGAGTCAGACCTCCTGGAACCGATTAATGATACTAACCACCGTATATGATTTTCTGCGATAGCCGTTACTCTGATCATATTCACAAAACCCATCATCATTGTCACTCTTTAAAGGTTGAGAAAGTTGGGAAAGACAAGCGAGTCAACCAGGGTTGGAGGACATTTGTACAGGATGCTTTGGTTTAAGTTTTCTTTCTTACCTTTACCAAAACTTTGACTAGGTCCATCTTGTTGAGCAGTAAACAGACCACTATATAGCGGGCATAGTAGCGAAGCTTCTTCACGACTAGTTCCGGCCTAGAAGGAGAGAAGACATTTTGCGGTTAGGCCTGGAAAACACGCATTTCGGAGTTATACATGTGCTGCTGTTAGGTAGTAGTAGTAGTAGTAGTAGTAGATAACAACAACAAAAAATGCAGTTTTTAAGTACAATGTTTTATTATTAAAAGGAGGACAAAAATCCAATCCTACATGGCCTGGTGTGAAAAGGTGATTACCCCTCCTGCCAAGGTTATTAAACCATTGGTAAAGTTTCGGGACTTCAGCAGACCACAATGAGGGCCATTATCCACAAATGGCAACAAAGAGTGGTGAACCTTCCCAGGAGTGGCAGCCAAGACTCGTCGAAAAAGTCACAAAAGACCCCACAATGATGTCCAAAGAACTGCAGGCCTTACTTGCCTCAGACTCCAGCATAAGAACGACACGGCAAAAAACAGCCTGCTCGGCAGAGTTCCAAGACAGAAACCACTGCTGAGCAAAAAGAACCAACGGTAAAACATACCGGTGTGATGGCCTGGGGCGGTTTTGCTGCTTCAGGACATGGTCCATTTGCTGTGATACATGGAACCATGAATTATGCTGTCTACCAAAAAATCCTGATGGAAAATGTCCGGCCATCTGTTCGTGACTTCAAGCTGAAACCAGCCGCCAAGTCCACCTCTAAATGGCTGAAGAAAAACAAAAAGAAGACTTTGGAGTGGCCTGGCTTCTACTGAGATGCTGTGGCATGTCCTCAAAAAGGCGCTTAACAATGGAAAAGCCTCCAATGTGGCTGAATTACAACAATTCTGCAAAGATGAGTGGGCCAAAGTGAGTGTTACTGCTAATGCTTGCCTACACAGCTGTTAGGTTTGGGGGGCAATCCCTTTTCCACACAGGGCCATGTAGGTTTGGATTTTTTTCTCCCTTAATAATGAAAAGTTTCATACTAAAAACTGCCTTGCGTTCAGTTGTGTCGTCATTGACTAATATTTAAATTTGTTTGATGATCTGAAACATTTAAGTGTGACAAACATGCCAAACAACAAGAAATCAGGTGAACACTTTTTCACACAATGCAACAAAAATGGAAAAATCTGCTGAATAAAGTCAAAATATTAAGAGGAAAAAGTTTTCATCTAATGAGGAAAAAGTTGTAATTTTATGAGAATAATGTGATAACAAGGAAAGAACATCATTTTAGTAGCAGAATGTTGAAATATTCAAGGGAAAAGGCACATCATTAGGTTGCAAAAATGGCAATAAAGTCATAATTACGAGAATAATGTTTTTAAACATTTATTTAAAGAAAGTTGAAATAATTTATGAAAAAAGTGCTGAGTTTTAGCAGAATATTATAAAGTCAAAATATAAAAAAGTCAAGAAACATTTGTGTTCTAACAAGAAAAAAGACATCGCAATTTTAAATAAATCCGATTTTAGTAGCATGGAGTTGAAATACTAAAGAAAAATATGTTCTTTTTAAAAATAAATAAAGCTGCTATGTTTTGTAAAATTAGGTTGGTGAAAAAGTTGGAATAGAGTCAAAATATTATGGGCATAAAGCCAAAACAATTCCGAAAAGAAAATTTACAAAAGAAGACATTTGAAATATTTGTAAAATGAAAAACCAACAGCAAAAATGAAGACCAAAGTTCATTCTAATCATGTTTTTCACCGTTTTTACATATACGGTGTATTTATGTACAACTTCAAAGCATATGTGTTTTAACGTGGCCCTTGCATCCTTTCCTTTTTCAGTTTGTGGCCCTCGCTGGAAGAAGTTTGGACGCCCCTGCTTTAGGCTGTGCAACAGAGAACAAACGTCACCTTGTCTGCACATTTTCAACAAACCTGTCTTCTTTGTTGACCTGATAGTAGTAGGACCGCTGGCGGATGGCCGAGTAGAAAGAAAAAGCCTCATTCAGGTAACTTGTTTCAGACGTACGCAGGCTGTCAAGGTTGAGGAAAGAAGAACCTTCAGAGCAATTTGAAGTACAGTACTACATGCAGTACACACATGCTGCATATTGGGAATAATTCTCTTTGCGGTCGACCATTCCGTACACATCTAGATACACGCGTTGATAGAAGATTTAACAACCATATATTTTAAAAACAGAACGACTCGAGACGATTCAACGCTACATATGTTGATGCAGACATTAATCTTACATTATAAAAACATTCAGGCACGATGATTAAAAAAACACAAATAAATAGTCGATAACGACATAACATTTATTTTATTTATTTTGTTCAAAAAATAATGCACATTTAAAAATCTCTATACTATAACTCTATTTTTCCTGTTTTTCGATCGCCTATTTTTCGGTGTACCTCTCTGAAAAACAAACTCCAGGCTCCTACTGGTGGATCTGTATTCATTTAGGGCTTCTAATACGATGTTGTTCCTGTCTTAGTGGCGCACAATACATAATAAATCTAATCAATTAGATCTAGTTAGCTTGGTAGATTTTTCAGATCTTAATTAATAAATGATCACTGTTTCAAGGTAGACTATGGTCTTATTTTTAGTCAAAACATAGTTTTCTGGTCACTAGGTGGCGGTAATGACGCAAAACATTGAGACATGAGCTCAACGTTACATTACCTTAACACGGCAAAAAGTTATAAATTCTGTCATGGCATGTCTGACAGTGTAGAGTGTTTTATAAAAAAAAAAACTTCTCCTCCCACTCATTGTGGAAGTGGTAAGTTTTCTACTTAAGTTTAGAAGAAATACATTTTAATGCTACCTTGTTAGCTCAGAGGCTTAGCTCAAGAGTTGCGCAAAGTGATCTAAGCAGTGAATAACAGGAGTGTAAAGGTGACTGTAGGCCTGTTATTTATTTAGGCAGTCAGGTTTTGTACTACAAAACTACAAAAATATTCCAAATTTCAAATTGTGGAATTGGAAATATAAGATGTCTTCTAATGTAACTTTGCATGCGTTTTTGAAATAAACTATACTAAACAAAAATCTGTATAACTTACTAATAGTGGTAGTAAAGCTGTCCAATTTTGGATGCAACTTCCCCAATTTGCCATCTCTTCAAGCCATAGCGGCTGTCCAGAACCTGCCTGTAAAAAAGTAAAATAAATGAAACATCTATGAATGTGTGCACATCATGCAATACTTTGTTTAACAGCAATCCATGCGGGGTGCAGAAACAGTGTGAGATTATTACTAAGACACAGAAGTTCATTCCTAAAGAAGCTGGCTGTTCACAGAGCGCTGTCAAAGCATATTAACAGGGAAGAAAGAGCTGTTGTCAGAAGTGTAAACGCAATTGGGATAAGCACACCCCGGAGAGGATTGTGAAACAAAAGCCAATGAAATATTCACAAAGCGTGGACTGCAGCTGGAGTCAGAGCTACTACGCATGGACGTATGCAAGACATGGGTTTCAGCTGTCTTATTCACTCTTGAAAAACAAAAAACCCCAGGACAGTCTCACCTGGGCTAAGGATAAAAAGGACTGGGCCTGTATGCACAACTATCAAAAAGCTCCTAGCTTCCCCTAAAAATTCCACGCAAGTAATCTTGAGTGATTAAGGAAGTTCCTGAGAGCAACTCAGAGCATGGAGGGGACAGATTTTTTTATCTTACTGGGGAGGTGTGGTTTGACACAGTCTCCGAAGAGCTGTGATTGGTTCTTACAAAAAGGGGGGAAAACCAAAAAGCAAACAAAAATTCTCTGCGTGCTCCTCGTAATCAATGGACAGTAGACCCAATTAACACTTCCAAAATGGCGGCATTCATTTCATGTCATGATAATGAAACCCGTACCTCATCCGCATGCCCGTTATATTGATATTTTGCATTTTGTTTATGGTCACATGACCACACCAAACTTGAAAGTTTTTAAGAAAGCTGAAAGTTTGAAACCAAAAACACGAGATACGACCACTGATGGACACAAATGGAATAACCTGTGCTGCTGCTGAAATTTCCACAGCTTGGTGTAAACATCAAAAGTCCGCCCAAAGTAGGACTGCCACTGCTTGTGTCCATACTGAGGAAGGTCTCTGCAAAAAAACAAAAAAAAAACCTGATCATGTTATGCGTTCACTAAAAGCTACTCAACTGTACGTCAATGAAAAAGGATTCCTGAATATAGATGTCTCGGGTCGTTATGTTTTTGGTGAGCGCTATCACAATAAGAGTCTCGGCACCAAAAAATGTAGAAGCATTTTAGATTAAAGAGGTCTTGAACAAACAACAGGAGTCCAGTTGCCTGGATTCAGATTACCACGACCTGGATGACTGAGAAGCTACACAGTCATCCAAGGTTCAGGTGACACAATTACTATTTTTTGCTTCCGAGTGGCACAATTTGAACATGCGTTATGGAAGTGCGATGAGGAAAAAAAGGCTTGATATCGGATGTTCTCGGATCGGAATCAGGCTTCTTCCATTGTGAGGCCGTGGTTGGTGGGTAGGAGACAGCCAATGGAATTCACATTCAAATTCCGTTCTACATGAAAATACAAGTAGATCTAATTTGGAGAATAACGAGTGGATTAATTATCGGAATTCTTCCCTCCCATCAAAAATGAGGGTACTTCCTTAGAATACCATACAGCCTCACGGGCAGCCCTCGCCACCTTACTATTTTCTAAAAATATTCATTAATAATCATAGTTTTTTCGTGGCGGACTACTATTAGAAGTCAAAAATAAACACGTTTAAGCAAAATGATTGTATTTTGGGGAGAAATTAAGCGTTTTCAGCAAAAAGCGCCACCTACATTGCCCGTTATAGGCGCTCTTTTCAAACGCTTGTGAGCCACGATTGGCGCGGTTTCAATAAAACAAACTCATTTTCTCATCACGTCTTTAATTCATCAGCATTAAGACGCTGACTCTCTGTCCAGTCAGAGCCACATACTGTGTCTGATGCTTGCACTTTTCAAATAATTCTTTCAATCAAAGTCAATGTACCACCAAAATCACAATGTCCCCTACAATGTTGTCCGAAAAGTGTACAGAATGTATAGAACATACATATACATATACATACAAAGAGTGCACGTATATATACAGGGAGTGGTGTAATGACATCAACACCCTATATCAGGTGTGCAGAATTATTAGGCAACCTCCTTTCCTTTGGCAAAATGGGTCAGAAGAAGGACTTGACAGGCTCCGAAAAGTCAAAAATAGTGAGCTATCTTGCAGAGGGATGCAGCACTCTTACAATTGCCAAGCTTCTGAAGCGTGATCATAAAACAATCAAGCGTTTCATTCAAAATAGTCTTCAGCGTCGCAGGAAGCATGTGGAAAAACCAAGGCGGAAAATAACTGCCCACGAACTGAGAAAAGCCAGGCGTGCAGCTGCCAAGATGCCACTTACCACCAGTTTTGCCATATTTCGGAGCTGCAACATCACTGGAGTGGCCAAAAGCACGAGGCGTGCAATACTCAGAGGCGGTAAGAGAGGCTAAAGAACGACCACCACTGAACAAGCTGAAACGTCAAGACCGGGCCAAGAAATATCTGAAGACAGATTTGTCTAAGGTTTTATGGACTGATGAAATGAGAGCGAGTCTTGATGGGCCTGACGGATGGGCTCATGGTTGGATCGGTAAAGGGCAGAGAGCTCCGGTCCGACTCAGACGCCACCAAGGTGGAAGTGGAGTACTGGTTTGGGCTGGTACCATCAAAGATGAGCTTGTGGGTCCTTTTCGGGTTGAGGATGAAGTCAAGCTCAACTCCCAGTCCTATTTCCAGTTTCTGGAAGACACCTTCTTCAACATTGTGTGGGAGGCTGTGGTTGCTGCTGCACGCAATGTTGATGGTGAACACTGACAGAATCCATGGATGGCAGGCTTTAGAGTGTCCTTGCTGGACAAGAAAGGCGGCTATATTGGTCACTGATTTGTTTTTCAATGTCAGAAATGTATATTTGTGAACGTTGAGATGTTATATTGGTTTCACTGGTGAAAATAAATCATTGAAATGGGTATATATTTGTTTTTTGTTATGTTGCCTAATAATTATGCACATTAATAGTCACCTGCACACATGGATATCCTCCTAAAATAGCACAAACTAAAAACAAACTAAAAACTACTTCCAAAAATATTCAGCTTTGATATTATTGAGCGTTTTGGGTTAATTGAGAACATGGTTGTTGTTCAATAATAAAATTAATCCTCAAAAATACAACTTGCCTAACAATTCTGCATTCCTTGTATGTATATATATATATATATGTATATATATACACACACACACATATATATACTGTATATATACAAATATACACATAGATACACAGACACACATACAGTGATCAAAGAAATGATGAGTCCATAATTTCAATGGTAGCTTTATTTGAACACAGAGACAACAAGGACAAAAAAAATCCAGAAAAATGCGTTTCAAAAAGAGTTATAAATTCATGTGCATTTCCGTGAAGGAAATAAGTATTTGATCCCCTATCCGCCAGCAAGATCTCTAGCTCCCAGGTGGATCTTATACATAACGAGCTGACATTGGCAGCCCTCTCGGCTCGTTATGTATAAAAGAGACCTGTCCACAGAAGCAATCAATCAATCCAGATGCCAAACTCTGCACCATGGCCAAGACCAAAGAGCTATCCAAGGATGTCAGGGACAAGATTGTGGACCTGCACAAGGCTGGAATGGGCTACAAGACCATCGCCATTTAGTGACAACAGTTGTTAAAATTATTGGCAAATGGAAGAAACATAAATTAACTGCCAATCTCCCTCGGTCTGGAGCTCCATGCAAGATCTCACCTCGTGGAGTTTCAATGATAGTGAGAACGGTGAGGAATCAGCCCAGAACCACTCGGGAGGAACTTGTCAATGATCTCAAGGCAGCTGGGACCACAGTCACCACAAAAACAGTTGGTAACACACTACGCCGTGAAGGACTGAAATCCTGC
>QODF01000222.1:227895-241899 GCA_024372805.1 Oostethus manadensis
CCGTCAAATATGGAGGTGGAAACATTATGCTTTGGGGGTGTTCTTCTGCCGAGGGGACAGGACAATTGCAGCGCATCAAAGGGAGGATGGATGGGGTCATGTACCATCAAGTGTTGGGTGAGATGGGTCGTGGTCGGGTATTCCAGCATGACAATGATCCAAAACAACAAAAGATTGGCTCAAGAAGAAGCATATTAAGGTCACGGAGTGGCCTAGTCAGTCTCCAGACCTTAATCCCATAGAACATCTGTGGAGGGAGCAGAAGGTTGGAGTTGCCAAACATCAGCCACGAAACATGAATGACTTGGAGAGGATCTGCAAGGAGGAGTGGGCCAAAAAACCCCTGAGATGTGTGCAAACCTTGTGGCCAACTACAAGAACCGGCTGAACCGGCCTCTGTGATTGCCAACAAAGGTTTTGCCACCAAGTACTGAAGCACCTTTTTCAAAGGGATCAAATACTTATTTCCTTCATGGAAATGCAAATTAATTTATAATTCTTTTTAAAACGCATTTTTCTGGATTTTTTTGTCCTTGTTGTCTCTCAGTGTTCAAATAAAGCTACCATTGAAATTATAGATGATCCTTTCTTTGTTAGTGGCAAACTTACTAAATCAGCTGGGGTTCAAATACTTTTTCCCTCACTGTACATGCATATACATTTATATACACATATATATATACATTTCTACACATATACACACAGGGTGACTGTGATTTTTGAAGTGGGCTTTGGCAGACATGAGCAAGTGGCAGCACAGAGACAGTGACCTTGAGCAAGTAAACCCCCCCCCATTTTAGTAACCATGGATCAACGGAGCGGGCAACATCGTTAGCCATAAAAATGTTTTACAAAAACGGTGATAGTTTAACGACTGCGCAGAGAGACGTTTTTACAACTTAGGACATTGTGGTGCTGTTCCATCACAAAGGCGATTAAATGTTGGATGAATAACTTTGAAGGGACTGGATCTGCCCTAAAGAAGAAACCAACAGGACGACAAAGAGGGGCTCGTATTCCACGGAACATTGATGCTGTACTCGAGTCTGCCTTACGGAGCCCACGCCGTTCGCTTCGTCAGCAAGCAGCTGCGGTTAGAATGTGCGTGTTTGCGCAATTTTGACTTTAGATTTGAAATTTCATCCATGTCTGAAGGGCTCTAAGAATGTTACAAACACATGTAGAAAGTCCTAAACCGCTTTTCTATGCTCTACAACTACAAAAATAATCCATTTATTCAAAAAGCGGACATTCACTTATTACAGTCGGGTCTGGGACCAACAAATCGCGATAAACGAGGGACGACTGTATGCTACTAACAAGGAGGAAGTCAATTATTCATTCAAAATGCACCCAAAAATTCTATCAGAAAGACAAAGAGGTGTGAACGCCTGACCTTAGTCCATTGAAAAGTTGCTTTGATTTGTCCAGCAGATAGCAAAAGTCTGTGACAGTCTTCCTTTCTCCTAAAGGAATATCCTCCTCAGTCTCAGCTCCAGTCATGACAGCAATCCTTTGCAAAACACAAGATGAGACAAGATTTTAATACTCATTTTAAGAGAATTACACTTTTGAATTTAACCAAGTCACACAACATTTTGAAATGTTTACTGTATTGTCCCACAAATTGACACTCTTGCATTGGACCCAAACACGCACGTTCCAAGTGTTTATTCCTTTGAATTTGGATGACTATAACTGGCAGCCAGTGAAATAAAATTAGCATATTGTGAAAAGGTTCAACGTTGAAAACACCTACTGTCCCAATTCCAATCACCTAATTAACTCAAAAAACCTGCAAAAGGCCTTTAAACGGTCTCTCGGTCTAGTCCCGTATGCTACACAATCATGGGGAAGATTGCGAGTTCCCAAAAAACGATCATTGACATGTTGCACAAGGAGGACAAGACACAAAAGGTCATTGCTAAAAAAGCTGGCTGTTCACAGAGCTCTGTGTCCAATATTAACAGAGAGTCGCATGGAAGGAAAAGATGTGGTAAAAAAATTGTACAGGAAATGGGGATAGGCGCAACCTGGAGAGGATTGTGACACAAAAGCCATTGAAAAATATGCGGGAGATTCACAAAGAGTGGACTGCAGCTGGAGTCAATGCTTCAAGAGCCACATGCCTAGTATATACAGTATGTACATATACTGTACATCAGACTGCAAGGGAATCTCAGCTTCCCCTAAAAAATGGTGAAACATGTACTGCTGTGTGTACATTTCATTGACTAAATATGTGACCACTTCCCCCTCATTCATCCCAGCAGCCCCTTCGCACTTTGTTGTTTTTTCTTACACAGTCGGACGTTGAGCATCTACTGACTCCGATGAAGTGTAGAGTGGGTTGTTCCACTGCGTGAAACTGCACGGTCATTGGATAAATGCTGGGTTTTGTCCCACCAATCGGACGCTCGGCGCCTCTGGGGGTCTATGGGACAGTTCGGCTTCTGTGTGAATCCTTTTTTGGTTGACAGTGAAACCAGCGAGTCGGCATCTCAAAGTATACTGTAAACCTCTACCGGACAATTTTCCAAGTCTTTCATTCCGTTGTTCTGAACCGATCTAGATACCTTACCGATCCTCAGCGACTTTTTTTGTCTTCGTCACGCTACACCAGACGTATTTGGATGCTGATTTTTGAGCAAAATCTGGTTGGTCCAGAATTAGCCCAGAAATAGATCAAATAAAACTGGGCTGAGTTTAGTCCGACTGATTGGGTCCAAATATAGCCCGCAAATAGATGCTGTTCAACCACATTTAGACAGGAAATTCACTTTTCAACCACACGTGATTGATGTTTCAAAGTACGGTAATGATGTCCTTTCAGCTCATTTTTGCATAAACACAATAATAAACACATTTGCGGAATAACCAATCCGATCCGGAACATGCACGCTTATCAAGAATACATGGTTATATAATGTGTCTACAGCATGAGTGACTGTACAGCATGCCATTACGTAATGGTGGGAGCACCTTTCTGACGTCACATCTCGGCAGCAACACGCCCACTGGAGGTTTTGTCCTTCATTTGTGCGCGGGAATGCCCATCATGCTTTTTTTTTTATTGAACAAACGTCAGCTGATGGCGGGACAAAGCCGACAAAATAACTTTGCCGGCGTGTGCGCGCACACGGTACCGGCGGGGATTTGTTTACAAGCCAGCGTATCTAAGCAGACCGTTAGCCACACGCCGGCGTGTGACGTCACGCACGCTAGCTTGGCGCAAACGCAGTCTTTGTGTCGCTTCCACGCGCTCGGGTGACTCGATTGTTCCTACCTGGTCAGCCCGCGTCGGCGCTGGACAAAACGGCGGTCGCTTCTCCGGATTTAGCACGGAAGGCGAATCCGAGCCATCTCTCGTTGCGTCGTGACGCCGGACAATGACACCGAACCGATTCGGGATACTCCGTCTCCCACGCCGGAGGAGGCTAAAGCCCCAAATTCCTTGACTTTCGACTGTCGACACCGCGCAGGACGAGCTAGCTACATCCGGGTTAACCTTTTCAAAGTAAAAGCGTCCCCGATTTGTGGGGAAAATCGGTTTCGACTTGGACTATGTAATGAGCTACTTTTGTCGAAAGTGCTAAATGCATTTACAGTAAATACAATTTACAGTTTGCCCAAATGCTAAAATGCATTTCTTTAAACTCGGGGTGCAGCATGTAGAAATATGTTTTTTTGAAACAGCAAAAATGAAAAAAATTTAACAGTAATTTTACAAGAATAAGTGAAAATATTAGGAAAACATTTTTTGTAGTCAAAAAACTAATAATTAATTTTGGAAAAAAAAGTTGTAATGTAATGAAAAATAAACATTCATTCATTTTCTATACCGCTTATCCTCATTAGGGCCGCGGGTATGCTGGAGTCTATCCCACCTGACCTTGGGCGAGAGGCAAGGTAAAAACTAAACAAAACAACAAATAAAGTTGTCATTTTTGGAAAATGTCGATACAAGAATAAAATCAAAATAGCACAGGAATACATGCAATCAGCCCTGCTTCATACCGGCCGCACGGGGTTCGAACACAGGAACTTGGTAATGGGAGACGAGAGCGCTGACCATTCGGCCAAAAGTCTCGGCTGTCAGCCAAGCATTCACCGCAGCTCTTAAGGCAAACGTACGCTTAGAAAGCTGCACTGGCTGTTACATAAAGTCCTAATTACCAGATAAAAGTTAAAAAACCCAAAAACTGCAAAAGTCAAAGGCTATGGAATCACATACAAATGTATAACTACATTTGTATATTTCCTTTTTTGTCATAGCAACGGCATAATAGGCGGGTCATTGTTTTACTTTTGCTTTTAGTCGCTCACTTGAGCCATCAAGTAAATGTGATGACAAAAAAAGCGGAAAAGCCAAAGCCTCAGACAGACAGGAAGCAGAACTGGAGGTAGCAGAGATGAAGATGCTGAGGTTCTCTTTGGGTGTGACCAGGATAGACAGGATCAGGAATGAGCACATGTTAGAGGTTTTGGAGATAAAGCCAGAGAGGCCAGACTGAGATGGTTTGGACATGGGAGAACTGCCAGGCAGGAGGCCTAGAGGAAGAGCAAAGAGGAGGTTTATGGATGCAGTGAAAGAGGACATGAAGGTAGTTGGCGCAGGAGAAGACTTGCTGTGGGGACCCCTGAAGGGACAAGACGAAAGGAAAAGAAGAAGAATGTCTTAACATTGTGAGAAACAACATCCTTTTAGTAGTATAAAGTTGAAATGATGAAAGTAAACGATCATTTTTTTAAAAGTCGTAATATGAAAAACAAAAAAAACAAAGTTGAAACTTTTGGAAAATTGAACAAAATTGACAAAAAACATTTACGTAGTTGGAAAATAAAAAAGAACTCAGTATTTGTCTAGCGTGTTTCCAGGGAAAAAAAGCGCGTTTTGAGAAGAGCAAAACACAACAACAGACGCCCACACACACCAATTCATGGGTTCCACAATCATTTATTATAATATTTCGATACATTTAGGCCAGTAACATACTGTAGACTGGTAGACTCGTGAACACCCAAGCGATTCGATTTTCTGTACAGTTACTATTGTAACTTCCTGTTAACTGAGCAGAGTGAGCTCAAAGTTTGATTATTATTGCTGCTTGAACATGAAAATCCATCCCTGTCACATTCATATCCTCACTTCTTTTACCAAAAGCGACATTTCACTTGCAGTCCAGTGTCGGAAATTAATTTGCAGTGAATCATGTATACAGTAGATCAATCGGTCAATACTGAAAAATCAATAGCTTTCCTGACATGCATTGTCATCCCGAAGCACAAACACAGGCCTGCTGGTGCCGAACTCCGGTGACAAAAACATTCCAAAGAAAACCAAGAAAGCTCCTCTAATGCGCACAATACGGTCAAATGTCAGGTTTTAGTCAGATTAATCACGGTTTTCAAATGAATTAATCTTGATTGATCACCGTTTGGCACTACATTAAGCCTGGACTTGCACATTTCTAGTGTATTGTACTAAAAGAAACATAAATGTCAAGACACAGTTATGTATATTTGTCCAAATGATGTGAAAATTTAAGTAAACCTAAACCAGGGGTGTCCAAACTTTTCCACTGAGGGCCGCATACTGAAAAAGTATAATATATATGTATAATAGTAAATAGACTTTTGTAAAAATGGGCAAAAAAACCCTTCATATATTGAAAAACAAAAGTTTTTTTATTACTAGTATCAACATTTCAGCTTCTCCTACTTTTTGCTGTTTTTGTGTTTAATTTTATTTCAACGATGTGCCATGGCCCAATAAAAAACAACATGACATAAGTGAGGGGCATTTTTAAGGCGGGTTTCGATTGGAATCATATGGAAGTTTAAATCAAGGGTGTGTGGGCACCCCTGAAAATTGATTTTATAAACAGATGTAGATAAAAATGAAAAAAAAAAGAAGACAAAACTGCACCTCAGCTTTGTGAAATACTCTCTTTGCTGCTGTTCCCCATTTTGTTTTTTACATTTACAAATATTTTATTTCTTGTAAAATTGTTACATCCGTCCCATAATATTTTGACTTTATTCCAGTAACAATTGCCCCAACGTAATTGTCCCAAAATTAAAACTTGATTTTTTTTGTTTCATGATATGACAACCTTTAAAAAAAACTTGTACCTTTTCTTCAACAGTTCAACAAATAATAAATAATCATAAATAATAAACTATTCTACTAAAATGACTTGCAAATATTTTTCCTCTGAATATTTTGTTCATTGTCATAAAATTGCGGCTGTTTTTATTTTTTAAATGTTCTTCTGATCATTATTACTTTGTTCTCATAATATTTTGAATTTATTCTCGTAAAAATATAACTTTTTGCAGGACCCATTCATTCGTTCATTTTCTATGCCGCTTATCCTCGTTAGGGTCGCGGGTATGCTGGAGCCTATCCCAGCTGGCTTTGGGCGGGAGGCGGGTACACCCTGGACTCATATTATTACAATAATTAAAAAACAACACCTTTCTGTAAGCCACAAAAATAACATTTTTGTCCTCATTACATTAAGTTTGCCTTGGTAGATTACAACTTTTTTTTTTGTTAAAATATACTTTTAGAATGTACTGCGGGCCAATAAAAACATTTGGACACCTCTGATGTAGCTTTTGGTCATGTAAACATAGTGATTGACAAAGCATGTGTGTGTATATATATGTGTGTGTGTGTGTGTATATGCATATATACATACATACATATACACACACACACACACACACACATACATATGTATAATTCTTGTTTGAATAAACTATATAGTACAAGTCTGGACTTGGCATTTAAAGAAAAGACTAAAACCTGCACTCGTAGAGAGGTAGAAAACACAGTCGCTGAAAAGAATTTGGACCTTCAAGCCATGTCTTGGTCTGACCACTTGTATACGCAATAAATCAGAAAATCCCAAATATCCAGAACGCGGTAAGAATTTCATGTTTCTAAAGCTTCGGCTTTCTCGGGGTCACGTTTCACCCGAATCCCCCCCTCTTAAACCCGCAGTCTCCCTGTGAGACTTGCACAGCCGGTGGCGTGCGCTGAGGTCCGTGGCTGACCAGGGACTCCTTTGGATTTTTTTTTTGGAAGCACAAAAATACTATTTCTTAGTCAGATTTTTTAATGTTTACGTTTTATTTGTCTATAAAATAAATCAGGCCTATCCTTCCATGGGAAAATCTCTGTTACCTTGTTGCAAAAGTCAGACTCAGGTTTGGGCTGGCAGGTGATGCTGGTATTTCCTCTGTATGGAAGGACAGCAGCGACAAGCGCCTGCCAGCTCATATGCTCCTCGGCATACGACATGCTTCTTTTTTATTGTCTGTATGATGTTAGTGTCTCTATACGTGCCCTGCCATTGGCCCGAAGACGGCTGGGAAAGGCTCCAGCAAATTCAGCCATCGTTACTCGAGGTGCGCAGTCATTTTCGAACTTACGACATGACACCGATAAATCCGCTAACAAATAAGCTACGACGAGGTGGGTTAGTGCGAGCAAATCAAGCGCTCCTTTTCTATGCCGCAAAGGACCTGTCGTACCTTCCTTCAGGCGCCCTCACTGTTTCGGAGAGAGCCGTTTCACCATTTCTGTGCAAAAAAAAACCCCCATCAAGCTCCGACACGTCAGACCTTATCAGCCACCTGAAACGGCGGCGTCGCTATGTCGCCCGGGGCTAGTTCCTATCGCTGCCAGGGGCGACCCAAAGGTCCCTCGGAGCCATGGTTTGTTTGTCTTTTTTAAAGTTCTGTTAATGGCAGTAAGAGCGTGATATTTGGTAAGGACAAATGTAAAAGTTCGTCAAACCCAAAACTTTGTTTGAGTTGTTCTTACCTGCTCAGTTATCGGGTAACCGAGACCGCCTCCCCCCCGAGCGCACGTCACGGCGCGTGGCGTTTGCATCCCACGCAGAGATGAGGTAAACGTAAGTGTCAGGACGAAGTTCTGTTGTACGCAACATCTCCGTGTTTCTCCATCCACATCTCTGCTAACTGCATTGTTGAAGCGTATGTACTTGACTTGGAGCCCAGGCACATTTTCAACTGCTTCTGGTCAAGACTTGAGTTGCAACGGACAAGGTGATAAATATGAATCATTCCCGGCTCCTGACTGCGTACGACTTCCAAACCGGAGTGAATAACTTTGGTGAAAAAGTCCACATCTTCCAATCCCCAGCCGAGGATCGAGGTGTCAAACCCGCCAGCTTTTAGGAGATCGCTCTTGAAAAGGCAGGCTATCCCAAAGCCATAATCCCGCCAGAACCCGCTTTTTTTGGTCAGGACGAATTTGTTTTCTCCCGGGGCCTTGTCGGCATACACTATATTTGGGTTGTACTGACTAAATATAATGGGGAAGAAGATCTGCCGCCCTCGCACGGCGTTATCTCTGCAGCGCTGCAGGGCATCCGCGTCAAAGATCAGATCGACGTCGCAAAAGAACAGCAGGGTGTCGTTATCAGACAGCGAGGAGCCCAGCTCCAGGGCAAATCCCCGTGAAAAGTTGCCCGTCACCGGAATCACCGACAGGTCCGCCTTGGGATACCTCTTGTTGTAATCCTTGATTAACCGAACATGCCTTCCTTTGTCCTGATCGCCCTCGCCGTCTACCAGGATGACAGACAGCTTGACGTTCTGTTTGGGCACCAAGCAAACTTCCTCGAAGTTCTCCATAAAGCGGACAAAGGTGTCGTAACGGCCGGACAGCGGGACGAGGATGTTTACTTTCCTCCGGCTCTGCTCCCACATTTCTCTGCTCGACTCGTGGAACTGGAAAGGAGACAACAACTTCAGGGAGTTGGAGAGGAACGACAGGGACCGGGATTCAGAGTCGATGGCCGGCACCAGTTCGGCCACATTTAACGCCTCGCTTTCCCGGAAGAACGGTCGGCTGAAGGACTGCTGAAGGTACGCGTGGCGCCTCACCGGCACGGTTATTTTCCGGCCTTTGTGTTTTCTGTACAGAAGCAGCAGGTCCAAGATGTACTCGGCCCCGTGCATCGGATCCACCCTGTAATAGCCGTACTGGATCTCTTTGAAGTCTATGACCCGGCCGCGTGTTTTGGAATTTTCATTAATCATTTCCATCACCTGCAGCATGACGTCGTCTAATGCAGTTCGGAGTGAGCTGCTGAGGCTTTGCCGCGCCATCTTGTTTTCAACAGCGGAGTATATATGCCGGCCGGTCAGGAAATGCCACTCTATGACATCGCTGCGCTCGCTGGGTTGATAGCGCATGTAGGAGGGCGGTGCCCCCAGCTGCTGGTCCTCCCACAGCGCTTCTGTGTCACTGAGGTGGGTCATCAGCAGGCCTTCGCGGTGCAGCAGAACGGTGCGGTGGCGGAGCCTCGAGATTTCACGAGTCAGCATGTAGCTGTGGAGCCGGTACTGGTAGGCGGGCCATTTGTTTGGGTGTAGCGTGATGGCGTTGTGGATCTTGCTGTTGTGGAGCTCGTCGATGAAGCCTTTCTTGTGCTCGTAATTCTCGTAGAACAGCTGCTGCATCTGTGGAGGTGGATTCCTTTTTTATAAAGTGAATATTTTCACAGCTCGAGCATAGAACACCTGTTTACGACCTTCTAAACATGCTTTCTTCACATTAGAGCTTTCTACACATGCAATAACACCCCTATAGTCACCGTTACACTACAGTAGGACATAAAAACTGGATACATCACATATTACATACCACAGGGGAGAATTTTCTAATCCCTGGCACCTGATGACCACCGTAAAATACCACAAACAGTCGTCCCTGGCCACTTTGCGGTCTGAACATCACTCCCGCACTCGATTTGACAAAAATGAATGAGTGAATAGATAAATGATTGCTGGTTTGTGGTTGACTGTGGCCTATCGTTAGCCAAAAGAAAATTGAAAGACATGTTATATGTCATATTCTTGTCAGTTTTGTTGCACCGGTGGTTCTCAGTTATTTTCTGTCATGCCCCGCCCCCCGGGGACAGAAATGTTTTCACGCTCCATCTCCCCAACAATTGGAAATAATATTGAGAAACTGATAATATCTATTTAGTTATCTACACTGTCCAGACTGAACTTGAAATGGAGTGAAAAAAAGTTCTCCTCCCATTCCATGTGGAAATGGTTTTACCCTCACTTAAGTCCATAAATAAAAAAAGTGCAGGTTAACTAGTTAGCAGTAAACCCTGAAGTGTATCGAGGTAGCGGGGTGATTCACAATACACACAAGCTAATATACAACAACAGCAAAAACGGATAAAATATGTAAACAATTGCAATTTAAACAATTAAAGTTAGAAAATAAGTAAAATAACAAAATCCTTAAAAGAAATGATTAATCATGAAACACTAGTATCAAAAGTACCAATATTGAAGCCAGCTGGGATAGGCTCCAGCATACCCGTGACCCTAATGAGGATAAGCGGTAAAAAAAATGAATGAATGAGTGAGTGAACGCTTAATGGGACCTACTGCTGGTGACGCGGAGCAGCCCCCAGCAGCTTTTAGACCTGTTTTCTTTTGCACGGGAGATGTTTATTTTGTTTTGGGAAGCAGCACAGAATAAAACCACGACGCAACCCATACCTCGTAAGACCACACGCACTGTGTCCCCCCAAAGCGTCGCACGCAGCGGCCCACTTCCACATCCTCATGGGTTGTGTACATCTCCCTGAGACAAGAGCCAATGTGTGGCACCATCCTGCGTAGCACCTCCCTGCTGAAGATCATCCCAGGTCCACCCATGCAGAAGTTCTCCCCAGGCTCCAACGCCAGTCTGCCCAACTCCTCCGCCATGCCGAGACCAGTCTGGCCCAGGTAAAGAGGCTTGCTGCTGTTCAGAGAATGCAGAAACACCTCCAGCTTGTCACCTGAACAGGGAGAAGATAAGTGAAAGGTAGTTTGAAGTATGACAGTAACAGAAAAATCAGAATTAAAACCCATTAAGTGCCAGCGACGGGCAAACGACCGGTTTCTCTACCGGTCTCTCTTCCCCATTGAAAACGAACGTGCAATTTATGTGGCGCCTCCTATTGGTGGCAAATCATTTAACATTTTTCATTACTGTAACCTTCTGCCTATTCAAGAGCGGCACGGCTTGGGATGTAGGCTGGTTGCTGGTTCGATCTCGCAGCAATCATTCAGCTGATTAGTACATTTGGACAATGGCTCTGCAGCTGGTACGACGGGTCCCATCCACCACCTCTCCAATAAAATCGTTGCGATATTTTATCCCTTTGATCTTTTTGGATAGCATTCTAATTATGTGTGGGGTGAAGCTCATTTCTGTTGCTAAATGTGTTTTGCGTGTAAAGCGCTACACAAAAGTGCCATACAAATAAAGTCTCATTGATTGATTGCTTTTAACTTTAAACCTTGAAGAGTGGATGGTTACAGCTGCGAAGGGGCTCGCCTGAACTTCGCTGAAACTTCTGCAGCAGGCCCAATCATCATAACACACTCTGGCCTGGCTCACCGTCTCGCCTAAACCGTTCCCCTTGGAACCCGTGTTAAATGTTACATTACAACCCGCTACCTTTGTTCTATAAGTTCTGGCCCCTAGATAAACAAAAGCCCAAATTCTTATATGTGAGTATGCGGTGTCTGAAAAATGAGGTTCCACTTTAAATATTTTTAAAAACTCGTGCTTGTCAGCTGTGTTTTCTTAGCACAAAAATTTCCCCCATTTGTTTTTTCTGTGTATTTTTAGACTGTCCCACAGGCCGGTACAAAATGAGCTCCCTGGGCCCGCACTTTGGACACCCCTGCATTGTTTCAGTGACAAAAGTGTTAATGCGCCACCAAAATGTAAAACATGGTTAAAATCCTGGGCCATGTTATGTCATTCATAATGGTTGGTTGGGATTTTTTGGCATGAAGTTGTATGGCACCCCCATCAGCAGTGAAGCGCATCCACAGGGGCTTTTCCCCCCACTTCGTCCCAGGAGTCGAGTTGCGGTCGGGTTTTTACTGATTAAGAAAGTGGTTCTGGCTAATTGGTGGGGTCACTTACATGCAGCGTTCCCGCTGCTCAAAGTAATACGCGTTCAAAAGAGTAATTAATACACATGCACTGCAGAACCATGTCCCTTTGGCTCAGTGTTCTTTGGCCGTGTGTGTTCCACAGTGTTTACACGTGCCAGGCAAGAATGGGACAGCTATGCTGGAGCGTATTCCTGTTGGTACACGCACCCCTTTGGCTTTGTGCTAAAAGGAACGTCGCCACCCACCCAACCGGCAAAGATGAGCTGAAAAGACGTACTTACCACACGTGGAGACGACGTTTAGACTTGGTCGAACAGTGAAAGGAAAACAGAGCTCCCTTCCCCGTGTCAATTTGGCTGAGAAGCGTCCATTTTTGGGCCACATTTGGACCAAATCAGTCGGACTAACCTCTACGTCAGAAATGTCCAAATGACATCTAGTGTTGGGTGGCCATCGCTTTCACTATCCCAGCGATAAAGCGAAGCGGGTAACGCACCACGCCCAAATATGCCGCTTTTGAACGAGTACTGTTTGGAGAAGCACTTTCTTAATCAGCAAAAACGGGACGAGGTGTTGGAAATGCACTACGCTGCCGATGGGGATGACATACAACTTCACGTCAAACAATCCCTTTACTGTAACTTTGATCAAAATGCCCACGTCGCCATCTCAAGCCACGGCAGAAGAAATTCCCACATTATGGACACGCTGAGAGAAATCCGAATCACCTCTTATATAAACATCATCATCCGCTCGCATGAACCATTCGTATTGATCCAGGTAGTGATCATGGATGTACTTCAGCATCATAAACGACTTCTTCTGCGGTGGGTAGGAGTCGTCCACGCCGGCCAGCGAGACCACAGGAAGCGGGACGGGGACGTGCACGTTGTCGGAGCCGTCACTGGAGAAGAACTCCACCTTCCCGGGAATTGAACGTGTCCAGGTGCTGAACGCAGCCACGGCCCGGGAAGCCAGGTACTTTTGGGCGGTCATCACCCCCACATAGAGGAAGCGCGTGGGGCGGCTTGCAGCTTCCCGGCTGTCTCCGCGGCGGCTTTCCTCCCGTCCGAAGAAGCGACTTCCCCCCCGGTCGGTGCCGACCGGGTTTCCCCGCCTTTTCCCGGCGGCGGACTCGCTTCTGAACGAACACAGGGGCGATTCATTCCGTTGGCCTTCCGGAACTTGGGGTACAAAGAACCAGGAGCATGCGGTGAACCCGAGAACGACGCCGAACACCACGGTGGTCCACTGTCTCCTGGACTGCAAAGGCATGCTTGAAGACTGCCGAAGCTGGAGGGCGTCTGGGCGTGTGAATGCTGCCCTTGTCTGGAGGGGCGCTGACGTGTATGGCGACGCACTTCTATCCTAGCACGTGTGGATGGGGGGGGCCCGGGGCTTCAGGAATCCCATCTTCCGTTGCCTTCAACGCCAACTCTGCTCATTTGGCTGCCAAATATTCCCAAACTGCAGTCAAGGACGTCTGATCCATGAATGTATTCACCGCAAACGTACAAGCCCAGCGACAGACAGAGCACTTCCCATTTCGAAGTCCTCAGGAGCGCCGTCGACGACGATGATTTACGTAAACCTCGCAGCGTTTCCTTTCAACTTCCGGCCGCCTCTTCAGAATGAAAGCCTCCGCACGCAAACGCGTTCTCCAGCAACGAGGCGACCGTTCGTTTCCGGAAGGGGCATTCGATCTCAGCGGGCGTTGTACCCGCACCCGTGTATCCTACTTGAGCGCTGCAGTAAACGAGCCGGCCGTAGGGTGGCGCCAGAGTCCCGCGGTTGAACCCCCGAAGAGGCTGCGGTTTATTTTGTAACTCGAGTCGGACATGTGCACTTCCGTCGAGACACTTCAGGTGACGTCCGACAGCACAGCCTTACTGTTATGACGTAATTACCGGAAGTGACGACCGAGCGGCGGCGCTAGCCAAATGTCAGCGTTGCCAGTGCTAGCCTGATTAGCTACTGTATGTAGATGGATTAGATAGATAGATAGATAGATAGATAGATAGATAGATAGATAGATAGATA
>QODF01000222.1:251271-311621 GCA_024372805.1 Oostethus manadensis
CAGAAAAACAAGAAGAAGAACAAAATGCGGTGGAGGACGACTACAGCCACGAGTCAAGTACATCAGAATTACAAGAAGAAGAACAAAATGCGGTGAAGGAGGAAGACTACAGCCACGAGTCGAGTACATCAGAAAAACAAGAAGAACAAAATGCGGTGGAGGACGACTACAGCCACGAGTCAAGTACATCAGAATTACAAGAAGAAGAACAAAATGCGGTGGAGGAAGACTACAGCCATGAGTGGAGTACATCAGGAACACAAGAAGAAGAACAACATGTGGTGGAGGATGACGACTACAGCCATGAGTGGCGTACATCAGAAACAAAAAGAAGGGGAAAAATTCAGGGAGTCCTGGATGCAAGATAGGAAGCTAAGACGGATGGAGGTGGAGATTCAACATGTCCAATCGCAGAATGACAGTCTCATGGAAAAGATCCTAGGGGTCCATGGTGATGTCATAAACCTTATGGAGGAAAAACAGAGCACTGAGCAAAGAAAGTAAAGCTCCAAAAGAAGAAAGCGAGAAGTTGCAAGATAAAAATGCTGCCTTGCGTGCTGCCCTCAAGGAGGTTCAAAAGCCCGAGGAAGTAAACGATGCATCATGCAACGACACAAGTCTCTACAGGATGATATCAGGACACTATTGAAGGATAATGCCGTCTAGCGCACCGCTCTGGGGGAAGAGAAAGAAGCAAAGGATAACATCACGGAGCAAATGAAAAGTATAATGGAGGAGATGGACGATTTGATCCTCACAGGGTTTAGAATTACACCCGGGTCAAAAGATAGGGAAGCTCATAACAGAGGAGAACCAGATGGAGCGAATGTTCCTTCAGCAAAGCAACAGATTGTCAGCTTCCTCCAATCAAAGGAGGTGGATGTCGATATCAACACCACTGATACTTGCATCCCACTGTATGGCAGGAACTACGCCACACCTTCATCATCAAGTTCACCAACAGGGAATTCACACCTGCACTGCTGAAGCAGAGCAAGAACTTGAAAGGCACAAACGTCTGCTTAAATGAGCATCTGACAAAACGCAACGCCGGCGTTGCCAAGAAAGCGCGAGACTTGAGGAAGCAGGGACAGATGCAAAGTACTTGGAGCACCAACGGAAAATCATGACGACAAGGATAAAAGAGGATGCAACACTCAAAAACAGTAAGATGTTGAGACGGAAATCAACAGGGAAAGAGGGAAGGAAAGAGGAGGAAAAAAAGGAAAAATATGATTTATGCGTGTATGTATGTAATATTTAAATATATGTACACATATGAATGTATGTGTGTGTGCATGCATATGCGCAGCACACATTGTGACCAGTGTGGAATACCACATATAGTCTTTGAATGCCTCATATTTGCATTTTACTTCATTTAGGCAAAAAAACCAAGAAAATTTGCTGAAAAATTCATAATTTGCAGCTAATGTTAGGCTGTATTCAAGCACAAAACTGCAATATTTAATAATTGGGCCCAAAGTGGCGAGGGGTTGCTGTAAATAGTGAATGATTGTTCTTGAATTGGCTTAATCAGATTCTAACGAGTTACTTAATGTTCACTCCCGTAAGGGGGTCTGTGGTCCCACAGAGTTGTCATGCTTGCAGTTAGTCATGCAGCCGCACTTATTCACGGTGTGCTCCCTTTTAGACCCTTGAGTTCCCTCAAAGCGCTCCATTGACTGTTTTTCAGGTCAGCGGGTCCCGACAATGTGTCTGAGGATCAATTTAGGGAACGACAACAGGAAACGGGGGTGGACGGGTGAAAGGGGAGCGTGAATAACAGCAGAAAATTGTGGGGGCCTGAAATGCCTTGGGGCGCCGGGGCTTGTGACACGGGACGCATGACAACAACACAAGACGGTCCGAAGGCCCCGAGTTCAGTTTGTAGAACGAAGCAGAACACATCCTGTCCAGCAGTAAGTGCTTCTCATGTTTTGCTGGTGGTGGTCTGCGGGGAGGAGGCGCTCGGAAGATTTTTAAATGTTCAAAATTTGCGGCAGGCATAATTTCCGTGATCTAGCACCACGAACGCACCGCAACCAATGCCTGAACTATTCTTTTATTCCCTTTATTTACATTTTTATTCTGATGATTTTCTTTTAAAACGTGATCAAAATGCCCAAAGTGATGCCTTTTTTTCTTGTTTATGCCTCCTTCCTGCTCTTTCCGCATTTTTCCCCCCTGAAGCTGCAAGAAAAAAAATATATATATATTTATTTAACTTTTCGACGCACGAGTGAGGGAAAGATGGAACCGGAGGTGGGCAGGCAGATTGGTCTACCAGTTGCTGGTTGATCTGCAGTGACCGAACGGACGAGATCAGGCGTCCAGACAAGCGGCCGAAACGAGTTTCTCCCTTAGAGATAAGGTGAGAAACTGAGTAGAACGACTGGTCCTCCGCATTGAGAGGAGCCGGATGAGGGGGCTCGGGCATCTGGTTCGGATGCCTCCCTGGGGAGGTGTTGAGAGCACGTTCGATCGGTAGGAGGCCTCGGTGGAAGACCCAGGAAAATGTACGCAAACAACGCGTTTAACTAATTGACTAATTTACTTGTACATCATAATGCAATTGCACATAATCAAGGACGATGTCTTGCTACCTGACGCATGAAGTTTGGCCGGGCAACTCGTAGAACGAGTCGTTTGTGTGGATCCGTGTTATCACTGGTGTGGAAGGATCGGGTACTGGTGAAATACTTCCATTGTGATGTCAGTGGAGCTCAACTTGGGAAAGTGATGGACTGTTACAGATGTTTTTTACCCCCCCCTCACCGCGACTCCACTGTCCCAGTGGGAAAATAGTTTCCCATGCTTGGTAGGCTGAGTAACCGCTAACTAGATGGAAAAAAAGACCCATTCTCCACTTAGCCCCCAGCCCCCATTCCAGCCCTTTTGTGGAGGTCCATTGAGCGAAAAGCAAAGTGGCGGCTAAAGTAGTTTGTAGAAGCTGAGATGGATGCAAGGATGTATCGAAGCCGTCATGACTTCTACGGGGGATTTCCCGCATGACCTTCTTGAACAAGCAGATGAACAAGAACGAGCCCGTTTCAGGCGAGCCAATGAGAAGCCTCGAGCTCCCAGAGTTTGGCCTTTTCTAGAATCTGGGTCAGGTTTCACAAGAGTACCACAGTAGGTGAACTTGAACATCTTAGCATGTCTGGTCTCCTCCCCCCCTTTGTCTGCCCTCAGCACACCGCCTGAGGAAAAGGAGGTTTGTGCTTTTCTTTTTTTATCAGGTCAAACTGAATGCTGGCAGAATGAAAGGAGCCCGTTAATCACTCGAACGGCTTCCGAATGCCGGACTTGTTGGCACGGTCGTGCTAATTAGCATTCCGGGCATTCGCCGTTTATTTAGTGGGAAAGGAGGATCCGCTCCATTACAAGCAAATCTTAAGGGTACTATTTGTGGGTTGGCGGGGCAGTTGGTGTTTGCCGGGGGTTTTACCGGTGCATGCGTTTGGAGTTTTTTGGTGCAGAACTTTTGGGTTTTGTACGGGCGAACCAATTTCCCACGCAGGTGCGTGGGATTCACGTGACGCGTCTGCTCTGTAAACAAACGCGGTGCAGCCTTTGACTAGCGGCAGTCACGGTTAGGATAGCGACATGGAGAATAGAACTGTACTGTTGCAGGGACGACGACACGCAGTTTGGCATGTCTTCATAATAAGCAAAGTGAAGGATCACCCGTCCACCTATTTCTTCTGCTTATCCGAGGTCGGGTCACGGGGGCAGCAACCTAAGCAGGGATACCCAGAGGTCCCTCTCCCCGGCCACTTCGTCCAGCTCTTCCCGGTGGATGCCGAGGCGTTCCCAGGCCAGCTGAGAGACATAGTCTCTCCAACGTGTCCTGGGTCTTCCCAGAGGCCGGTCGGACGTGCCCTGAACACCTCCCCAGGAAGGCGTCCGGGAGGCATCCTAACCAGATGCCCGAGCCACCTCATCTGGCTACTCTCAATGCGGAGGAGCAGCGGTTCTACTTCGAGTCTTTCCCGGATGACAGTGCTTCTCACCCTATCTCTAAGGGAGAGCCCAGCCACCCTGCGGAGAAAACTCATTTCGGCCGCTTGTACCCGCCATCTTGTCCTTTCGGTCACTACCCGAAGCTCATGACCATAGGTGAGGGAAGGAACGTAGATCCACCGGTAAATCGAGAGCTTTGCCTTTTGGCTCAGCTCTCTCTTCACCACGACAGATTTGAAATGAAGGATCAAAATAAAATATTAAAACCACACAGTTATTTACAAATAGGGGATTTGTTCGCATGCACTGTGCAACCTCAGTTAGCGTCATTAATCAGACTCTAACCAAATCTATTTTGTGCATAAGAAATCATGTAATTCCCATTAATCCGTTGCAGAAAGCCAAAAATGTCAACACGAAAACACGTTTTTATAGTTTTCCAATAATCGTTGTGTATGCAGAAGACTGCCGAGAGTATAGAGTCGGTCCACAGTTCGAAAACCACACTGCTCCTCCAGAATCTGAGATGCGACTATTTGTCGGATCCTCCTCTCAAGAACCCCTGCAGTACCAATACATGTTGGCGAGACTATGTCTCTCAACTGGCCCGGGAACGCCTCGGGATCCGCTAGGAGGAGCTGGTCGAAGTGGCTTAACCCTTTCTGTCACACCGTCTGGACTGGCTCCTTTCCTTGGGTTGGCTGTATGAAGTCTGGCTCATACCTGGTGCTGCTGATAGTTTTTCCAGTCCGCACCAGTCAAGGTGGTTGAAGAACAGGTTCAGGGCGTCTGCTGCTGCTGTCTATCCATTCATGTCTTTTCTTCCACGTATCAGTGGGGGGAGCAAACCCAGTAGGGAAGCCCAGACTTCCAGGGCTCCAGCCGCCTCTTTCAGTTCTACCAGGGGACATTGAGGTGTTCCAAGGCCAGCTGTGAGACGCAATCCCTCTACCCTCCTGGGTTGGCGTGGCCGCAACGTGAGGCACCTGAACTGACGCCTGTCGATGTAAAGGTGCAGCGGCCTTACTCTGAGCTCCTTACCCAATCCCTTGGGGTGAGCTTGTATCCCGGATCTCATTCTTTCAGTCCGTACGCAAAGCTCATGACCACAGGTGTGGGTGGGAACGTAGATGACTGGTCTCCTGACCTACAGGCATCATCTCGCACCTAGCTAATGGGCCCCGGTTCGATGGTCTTTGGGTGGGTTTCCGGGTCTGTGTAATATGACCCAGTCTGTGGTTTCAAATCATTCGTGCAAGTCTGCGGCGACGTCGGTCCGCTCATGAACTATCTTTGATAGGTTTTTGTCTACAGATCTTAGGTTCATAAGCAGGGGGAGGTGAAGCGGTTGACCGAGATGTGTCACGGGTGTGTTTGTTTAGACCTGATCCAAAGTGGGGGGAGGGTTCTGGTGGGAAAGCTTATTAATGAGACAGTAGAACCCAAGAGTAAGCATTGAATGGAAGAAAGGAAGCTAGTAGGGGAACCCAGGGTGTAGTGACCACACGTTCATTTTCAGGACGTCCCTTTGGCCTGAACTTAATATAGCGCCTGGGCGAGTCCTGTAATTAAAGGTTTAGTCGGTCGCCGTAAACATTTACAATTCCGATGTATTTTGCCTCCAGTCAATGGCGAGTGTGTTCTGTGGGAGACCTTTGTTTGTTTATGCTTAATGTAGGAGCAACCGGTGGTGGCACGGGCTGATTAATCGATCCCACCACATCGGGAGTTATTCTGAGCCTGATGTATTTTCCAAATGGTTTCGTGCCATCGATGGGGTGCGCACAAACAGATTTGGAGCCGATGTGGACGAACTAAACGGCTGTTTTCGTACCGTCAACAGATTAGGGCCATTTTCTGTGGCACTGACTTTTGCGGGCCGCCAAAGAACGGAACACTGAATCATAATTTTGGACAGACTGCTATAAAAGTACGAGCGTGGCTTTTCCCTTTCAAGATGTGAAACCGTTCAAAATGAATTTGTTCCAGCTTATTGAGTTCAACTGAAGTTTCGACACCGGAGGCGAGATGTCCCCCGACGGCCTCGCTGAAGAGATCATCAGACAACAGTCAGTCTTTGTAAAGAAACCGTGGAACAAATAAATACCACATTCATACGGTATCAGAATTTTGCCTTCCAGCTCTCTTGTCCTGGAGCCAAAACTCAGCAGATGTGTTATTGGGGTTTGGCGGCGCCAAAAAGACTTTGAAAAGGGAAGACCCAAAAGTACAAAATCAATGATGTTGGTCTGGAATCCAATTTAGCACAGCGTCAAGTACAAAGGAAATATCGGGTGTGTCTAATGAAGTGGCGTGCAACAGCCATGCACGCATGGTGGGTTCAACGTATATTTTGGAATCATCAGCTCAACGTTGGTCGTGGTGTTGTGGCCCTCATGCACTGTAAACTGGAGAACACCACCGGGGGTGTCCAAACTGGGCTTTCCCCCCGCGGGCTTCTTAGCGAAGAAGAAGATGCGAAGCCCCCTTTGATATTTTGTAAAGCAACACGTGTGGATGTGCTGAAAAGTTGCATTACGGCCCCGTGTTGGCGTGAAAAGGCTCGTTATTATGATGAACTTTCCTCTTTTTCCAAATTGTTCAACTTTCTTCATAAATCATCTTTGTAAAATAATATTAGCTAATTTTCCAAAAATGACAACATCGTACAGTATTTTATTAGTATGATAGTAAAATCACATTTCAACTCGATGCTAATAAAATTACATTTTCCCCTCATAATAGTAAAAGTTTATTCTCGAAAACTGCAAGTTTTTTTTATCATGAGTATATTTTTTTCTTGTAATATTTTGACTTTTTTCTCGTGAAATTGCATTTTTCCCCTTTTCTGCTGTTTATTTTTTAAACTTTCTTCTTTTCTTTGTCTTCCTGTGATATGATGACATTATTCCCATAATATTTTGACTTCCGTGATATTATTACCTTTTACCCGACATAAAAATAATGTATCAACTTTGTTTCTAAAATGGCGTGATTTTTTCTAATACTTTTGTGACTTTATTCTTGCCTTTTTCTGAATAACTTACACCATTTTATCTTATTATTTTCACTCTGTTTGTGTAAAATTACTGCTGATTGTCATTTTTTAAACATTTTCTAGCTAAACATATTTTTAGAAAATAACCAAACTGAAGAACTCAGCATTTTGAAACCCACGGACGTAAAGCTGCAACAATTAATCGACGAATCAGTGATTAATTGATCTTTCAGTTAAACGACAGCTATTTTGGTATTTGATTAACCCCTTTTTCATTCAGACATGTAAATGTCCTCTAGTTTGTTATCATTTCCTTAGCCCTCCATGAAAGCAGACCTATTATCTTTGTGATTCGGGCAAATCAAGATTTTCACTCACATCAGCTTTGACTTTAGAAAACAGTAACGGCCTCTTTTCTGATAACAAATGTTTGTTTTGGTTTTTTTCATATTGATTTAGTCCATCTGGGGCCTACCCAATTACTTAGAGAATCGAACCGACAAGCTTGGAAATAATCCACTAAGAAAATAATTGTTAGGTGCAGCCCTACTGTTTAAAAAGTGATACAAACCATAGATTCAAATCTAAACTACTTTTGGCCGTATTTGTTTTGCAGCTTGTGACAGGGACCACTGGGGCCCGCACTGCAGTAACAGATGCCAGTGCCAGAACAAGGCTCTGTGTAACCCCATCACCGGCGCCTGCATCTGCACCCCCGGGTACAAAGGTTGGCGCTGCGAGGAGGTGTGCCAAGTGGACACCTACGGCAACGGCTGCCAGCAGAAGTGCCAGTGTCGGAACGGCGCCGGCTGTCACCACGTGACGGGAGAATGCACGTGTTCACCAGGATACACCGGAGCTTTGTGAGTGTGTGGTAGACTTTCTGCAAAGTAGGATTCCTTATGTTTCCATAGTAAGAGTAGAAAAAACCTGTTCACGACCTTCTAAATGCAGGTTTTTAACCGTATTAGAAGCCTCTAGACATGAAATAACACCCTTTACACTCTTATGACCTAATATAGTAAGAGAAATAGGAGAAAAGAAGACATATTAGACATAGACTGACATGTTTGGCAGAGATTGACAAAGTTCCTTGTGTTCTTCTTGTTTTCTTCTGGATTTTGTCACGTTTGTCCTCAGTTGCGAGGACTTGTGCCCTCCCGGTAAACATGGACGGCAGTGCGAAGAAAGGTGTCCGTGCCAGAACGGCGGCGTGTGCCACCATGTGACCGGCGAGTGTTCCTGTCCGGCAGGATGGATGGTAAGCCATTTGTGCCATAAACGAGCATGCGTAACAACGGCTCCGTTGGTGTCCTAAAACCACAATCAAATTGACTGCCTCTGCCACGATTTGCGGTGGTGTTCTGTGTGGTGATCCCCGCCGCCTTCATCACGGCTATTCGTACATTTTTACATACATGGCGACAAGTTACCGGTCGGTGCGGTAGATTCTCAGACAACAGACCCAGCGTTCATGCTACGCACGCTCCTAAGGCTGTGCATGTTATGCGCAAAAGCTTACCATTACTTCACTGATACTTATACTCGGTTTTTATGAGCGCCAGTGGCCTAGCTCAGACCCGCGGGCCGCATTTGCACCCTTGATCCATGTCGAGCTGCAGGCCGCAAAATATGATGCAACAGCCTGCAAATGGCCCGCAAGTTTCAGACCCCAGTTATTAAGTATCTTCTATTCATGCGTCCGTCACGCCACAGGATGGGCGGGATCCCGATAAAGCTGATGAGCAGGAGGAAACGCAAACAATGTTTGTGTTTTTAGTACGTTGACAAAGATCTATGTGCACCGTACCACGAAAAAATGGATCATAAGGAAAAATGCCAAACAAAATTGAACGAGAAATACTAACTGGGAGAAGCCAGCGGACTGGCAGGAAGGTGATGTATAGAAGAAGGAAGATCTACCGCCACGATAAACTCCTGGAAGATGATGTGAGCATCACCCAACGCCTTCCTGCCACTACAGGTGTGACTAAAAAGGAGTAGCACTTATATGACCTAGGGTTAGGGTTAGGGTTATGGCTAGGGCTAGGGTTAGGGTTAGGGGTTAGGGGTTAGGGTTAGGGTTAGGGTTAGGGTTAGGGGTTAGGGGTTAGGGTTAGGGTTAGGGGTTAGGGGTTAGGGTTAGGGTTGGGGTTAGGGTTAGGGGTTAGGGGTTAGGGTTAGGGTTAGGGGTTAGGGGTTAGGGGTTAGGGTTATGGCCACACCTGTGGCTTGTCGCGTAGCTCCACCCATCATGGGCGCCCAAGATCGAAAATGAGATAAACACACAACGAGGAAGGGCGGAGAAACCAAACCGAAACAAACAGAGAAACCAGCGGGGTGCTCACCTGCAGCACTTAAGCGGATCTGCCGGTTTTCTTCGTTCACTTTAATGACATTTGTCGGATATTTCCAGTTTTGTGCTCCCCTACTGTGACGCCTCACGTGTGGTCCGGTTCCGTGTGTGTCTCGCTCCGCGGAGGTGGAAGTGAGTCTTCGGGAGGGAGCAGGAATTCCAAGAAGAAAATCAGAGGGTAGAAATATTCTTCCTTGTCGATGCGTCATCTGGGGTTGGTAGCTCTATTCCTGTTGTTTAGGTAGGGACGGACATTCCGCTGCTTCCAATCCGGACCCTCCTCTCGGCGGGTCGTCTACGGGTCTTCGCTTTCTGTACCACCGACATTCGTCGTTTCATGTCTCTCAGAAGTGTGTTAGAAAAGACGGTGTTAGAAGTTGCCCATCATTAGGCTGGGAATGTGCGGTGCTGTACTAGACACCTTAAAAGTGACTTCATAACCCACATGTCTTGTTTTTGCCAGGGTACCGTATGCGGACAGCCATGTCCGGATGGGAGATTTGGCCCAAATTGTTCACAAGAATGCCAGTGCCACAACAATGGCCAATGTTCTTCAACAAGCGGGCAGTGTCTTTGCAGCCCCGGGTACACAGGAGAACGGTAAGGGCGCACCTTTGCCAAAAACACAAGGAAGAAACGGTGGACTTTCATTCTGGACATTTTCCGTGTTTGTATTACTTTAAAGTCGCTAACGGTTGGGGAAGTGTGCACGCGGGCTTCCCAGCACACATTGTGTTTTCTTCTGGTAGCACCGGGCCCGGTGAAAAGTCGCTCTAACTGTTGCAACGGCCGAGCAATTGCTGTGCGCGACTGACTGCTCGCACGCACGGCACAATAATAACAGCCCAAATAGAATCACCTCTGCCGATCCCGTCCACATTCTCCAGGCGATCACAAAAAGAAAACCAAACAAATAAGCTGATCTAGTGTTTTCTTAGCGGAGAAGCCGGCGGAGCTTTGGTCCATATAATTAGCCACATCGGAGGGCTCGCACCGTATACTTACCCGGGCCAGTGGTGAGACAGGAATAGCCCTTCATGTGCGCTTTACCAGAAAATAAGGGTTCGAGTGAAGCCGAGCGTCATGCTATAACACTGCTTGGGAACGGACCGGCCACACCCAATCCCTCTGGAAACCATTAACGGCCCAGTGACAGCCCCTCAGGAATACAGAACACCCCGACAAAATAGGAAAGGGAAAGGAAGTGCACTCTAGCCGGCGGTGGTTGGTTAGAGAAGGTCAGAATTGGGGGAGCTGTGGGTTGGTCCTGGAAAGTCTGCATAGTTATCAAACCCGAGGAGAACAGCGCTACGTGTACGCCTTCATCAGGCCGCGTATTAGTGGGCATAATTGTTACGCAACTCCAGTTAATCGCAGTTAATCGCAGTTAATTGGCAGCAGACCTGACCTTGATCAGTGAATTAGCTCAAATGATCTCTTATTTAGAAGTCAAATATTTACATAGAGCACGGAATACATGCTCTATACATTTGTAGAATAGCATGGGGGGGGGGGGCGATATGACGGGGGGGTGTGGCTACCAAGAACGCCTTTTATTATTACCATATTTTTCGGGCGGGGGGTGGGGGCGCTGAAAATCATTTTATCTCCAAAAGGGGGGCTTTCGGGAACCACTGGTATGAAGAGAATCAATAAGACCAAAATATACAGTACATATTATTTTTCCATTTCATTGGTGATTTTTGCTGTTTTGTCTTTGCATTTAGCGGGGGGGTGTCTCACGGAGCATTACTGAGACCTACTCACCAGTGTAGGAACCTACATATCATCACGCCTCACAATGTGTCTTCTGAAATCCTTATATTTGTATTTTGCTTCATTTACCCATTTTTATGCTTGAAAATGCTCTCAAATCTGTGCATTTTGCTGAAATATGCATCTTTTCCTAATAATAATAGGCCATGGTTTATTAATTAGTATATTTTTGAAAGACGGCGATAGAGTGGCGCCGCAAAATGAGAGCTTTTTTTACCCTTTCGGGCCACTGTGCTTGAAGTTTGTCTACGTGGGAGCAAGCCAAAACAAAGCCTATGTAATAAGCATGTAATAAGCCGCATTGTTTCCTCATATTTGTATTCTAGCTTATGCTAGAAAATGTTTTACACCAAGAAATTTGCGTGGCTAATAGGCTGTTGTTGAGATGATTTATAGTCAAACGAAGGCCCTTGTGTGTTTGCGTGGACAGGTGTCAGGACGAGTGTCCGGTTGGTACTTACGGTGCCGGCTGCACGAAGACGTGTCGCTGTAAGAACAACAGCAAATGCTACCACAGCAACGGAAAGTGTCTCTGTGAGCCCGGCTACACAGGCGAGACCTGCGATGTCCGACTGTGCCCCGAAGGACACTACGGCCTCCGCTGCGATACCAAGTGTCCGTGCCATGCCCAGTATACGCTCAGGTACAGTAGTAGAGATTTTCCAACTTGGACTTTAATGCGCGAGCTGGACAGGACGAAAAATGCATTTGGGATGCAAGCTGCAAAATCACATCCCCGCTTGGAAACATCAGGCTTTAACACATCGCACCTTATCAGCCACCTGAAACGCCAGCAGTGCCATGAGATGGGGCCGGGGCTTGTTCCTATCACAAACGGTTCGCCAGAGACGAGCTGAGTCTTCTAAAGCGGTCTGTGATTTCATCACGGAAATGATGGAGCCGGATTGAAGGTACCGGCTCTTGTGGGCTCGTAAACCCCTTGGTGCCACGGTCTGTGCTTCTTACCCACCATTATTTTTGTATAACGCTAGTGACGTCATGATACTCGCTCCAGACAAATCTACAGGTGCGGTTTTTAAACTCCACCTTTGTTCGAGTCGTTCTTACCTCCAGTAGGGCCCCATGATTTCTGCGGAATTGACCGATAAAACCGGAATTTACTGCTAAACGCGGAACGTCGCAGAAATTGGCCAATGTGAATGAATGATGTTTGTGTCCCAGTCCGCTCCGGGTCACAACACAGTACCTCCGTGGCGCGGTTTGGAAGTCTGTAAAGCATCGTGACAACACACGCCCCGGAAAAGGAAGGCTTGCAGGAAGCTGCACGGCGATGCTTCTGACTTTACAGGTGAAATGTCCCTGAAAGTCGTTGAAGAGCCATGAGAGGCTTTGGACTTGAGAGGTTCCACCGTGCGTGTCGTTCAGACAGCTGCGCCTCAGTAACTCTTTTGCATGTGCGGCTGGCAGCTGTTGTGTTCCCTCTTTCCGTGGGACGAGCACTCAGTCAGCCCTTTTTGGGGTTTGCCTGTTTTGTTTTTCCCTTTTAGTTGAACCTTTTTTTGCCGCCCTTTTGGAGATAAAATTATTTTCAGTGCCCCCGGGGGCCGGTAAGACAGCCGTAACACATCTCAGCCTTTAGAAATCATTTAAAAAGAAGAAACCCAGCCGCCCCGAACACCGTCCCGGGTGGGTGCCCGGTGAGGGAGGCGGGTGTGTCCAACAACTTTTTTTTTTGCCACTCCCACAGTGCTCAGCAACAAAACCTCCAGTCTGCACCTTTCTAAATATGGCTAAATTATTAGAGCCCTGCAGAAATGAACTAACACCCCTAGAGTCACGTTTACACTCCTAGTAGTCTTTGTTTACACCCCATTGCGCAGGCGCCGCTCGTGGCTAACTCATTATCATACCCTCAAATCTACGGGTATTTATTCTAAACTTAAGAAAGTGTTTCAACCACGGGTGGGGCGCAGGGATAAAGTAGCAACAAAAAGGTACTTTTTCATGTCGGACATGCCATGCAGTGTAATGTAATATCTTCTTATGTCTCATCATTGTAACAATACTACATATGACTTGTCTTTCAATATTTTTGCTCTATTAATAGCCCGTGCTCAACCACAAGACAGTCATTATTTATTAATTACTGTATTTTTGAAAAAGCGTGATAGAGTGGGGGGCCGCCATGTACAACTGAAATTCATACCCCCATAAAAATGGTGGTGTCCTGACCCAAAATTGAAACCGGGCCAATATCAGCAAAAAAAAACCCAATTATATTTGATTGCATCGTCCAGCATCTGAAAGAATCCACACCCACACTGCGTGCTAACGTGTCCAGCAAAGACGCTAAACTTGTCATGCACAAGCTTCTCTGTTGCACACACACAGTGATGAAGGTTCATGCTGGGTTGAAGCCTCACTTCCTGTCAATTATTATCTTTTGAGTCTGCCGGACTGTTTCCAAAATTGCTATTTTTCGGCATCGACGCCCCCGTACTTGTTTTTATCGCAAGACCAGAAATGAGTTCCGACAAAAAATGATCCTTGTTTTATTATTACATTTTAGATGCAAATGTGTATTATCTTTGTTGTTGTTATTTGAATTGTTTTTAAGAATCTACGTCCAGTAAGTCAAAATACAATTTTTTCCCCACCCAACCCCTTCTGAGCAAAGAAAAAGCAAAACGGATGACAGTACTACTGTTGTGTTGTTGTTCTTGTCACCAGCTGCCATCCGATGTCGGGGGAGTGTGCGTGTGTGTCAGGTCGGGCCGGCCTCTACTGCAATGAGTCGTGCACGCCGGGCTTCCACGGCGAGTCCTGCCAGCGGGTGTGCCGCTGCCAGAATGGTGCAGATTGCCACAGTGTGACGGGAGCGTGCGTGTGTGCTCCTGGCTTCACGGTAAACGCAAGCATAGGGTTGCTAACGGATTACTAACGGCCAAAATGCCTCGAATGGTCGGGTCTGACCTTACTCCTGGTTTTCAAGGCTTTGGACTGCTCAGTCCCGTGCCCGGCGGGATCTTATGGAGCAAATTGCTCCTCCACCTGCGAGTGCAAGAATGGAGCGGAATGTTCACCTGTGGATGGGTCTTGCTTCTGCAAACCAGGTGAAGCGAAGAAGACTAAGATTTGCTTTTGTTGTTTGTTGTATTGTGGGTGTGTGATGGTGCATTGCACCCTGCATTACTCCATGGTTAGAAATAAGTACATCCTACTTCTGTTTTGGTCCAAAACTGCACGTAAAGAAAACAAAGGAAACCCAATTAGCCTGATCAGGATGCCTAAAAGTGTAACAAAGTATTATCGATACAGCATTAGCAATTAGCTTCTAGACGCAACACAGGGCTTTTTCTGCCCAGGAGTCTCCCGCTGATACTACCGCGTCTGCCTGCCGCTATTTCTGCGTCAACAGGGCGGAATTTGAAATGTTGGCAAGTAGGCAAAAAAAGGAGACTGGATGTTAAAATATTGAAAAGACTGATTTAAAAAAAAAGATTACAGCGGCCTCCAGGATTGAACCAGCAACTAACGGAATGAGTGGAATGTTGCAGTGATAGAAAATGGAAAGTGGTTGTTCACCAATCGTCTTCTTTTCCTTTGGGCTTATCCCTTCAGGGGTCGCCACAGCGAATCTACTGCCTCCATCTAACCCTGTCTTCTGTCTCTTCTTCTCTTGTGCCAACTACCTTCATGTCCTCTTTCACTACATCCATAAACCTCCTCTCTGGTCTTCCTCTAGGCCTCCCGGCTGGCAGATCAAAGCTCAGCATCCTTCTACCAACATATTCCCTATCTCTCCTCCCAACCATCTCAGTCTGGCCTCTCTGACTTTATCTCCAAAACCTCTAACATGTGCTCATTCCTGATCCTGGTCACACCCAAAGAGAACCTCAGCATCTTCATCTCTGCTACCTCCAGCTCTGCCTCCTGTCTTTTCCTCAGCGGCACTGTCTCTAAACCAAACAACATTGTACACCAATAGGGGGTGCCAAATACATTGTCTTTCATTTGCACCAGGAAAATCGGTCCCAATGGATAGCCAAGGTGTCCTGAATAAACGGAACATTTTGATGTTGGATTGCGGACAAATATGAGAGAAAATAGGAAGTTGTAAGTTTGGTATCTCTAATACTTCCAAAGAAGTTCCGGAAAGGATTTGCGACAGTTTAAATGTACCAGGTCCGAGGCACTTCAGGTCAGAGGCCATCCTGACATTGTTGAAGCCGAAGGCCACAAGCAAGAGATCGGAGGAGCCGAGTAGCTGCCAAGAGAGGCCTCCGTGTAACTATATCTAACAAAGTGATGGAATCGGGAGCATTTGCACGGCTAGTTCCCAACAAAAGTTCTGACACATTGGAGCAACCACATAAAATGCACATGCCGTTTTCCTTCGGGTCTCGTTTTGCCTGCTGTCAGTAATGGCGTTCCTTCTGTGAACAGGGTGGCATGGAGTGGACTGCTCCATCAATTGCCCCAGCGGTACGTGGGGTCTGGGCTGCAACATGACCTGCATGTGTGGGAATGGAGGCGCCTGCGATGTTGTGACCGGTCGCTGTACCTGCGATGCAGGCTGGAGAGGCGAGAAATGTGAACTCCATTGCCAGGTAAGGACACTGGAAGTCTTTGAACGTGTCTCTCAAGTTCACGTGCAACAGATGCTGCCTTCTGTAGGACGGTACCTACGGTCTTGGCTGCAAAGAGCGCTGTGACTGCAGCCATGCTGACGGATGCCACCACTCCACCGGGCACTGCCGCTGCCTGCCTGGTTGGACAGGTCGGAGATGTTTCACGGTTTCCTCGCCTCTTCCGCTCGGACAAAACAAGAAACCAGGGCCCTCGATGGTGGTCCTGATTGCGTTCTTGTGTGCGTTTCTCCCTGAGCAGGTATCCACTGTGACAGTGTGTGTGCTGAGGGCCGCTGGGGCCCCAACTGCTCACTCGCCTGTCACTGTAAGAATGGAGCATCTTGCACTCCCGAAGAGGGAACCTGCGAGTGCGCGCCAGGATTCAGAGGCACCACCTGCCAGAGGAGTACGTTAGTGCAGAAATGTTCTCCTACAGTCATCCCTTGCCACTTTACTACTTTCCTTATATCACGGTTTTTCCCAAAAATATCAATGAATGAATCATGCTGTTACATGGTTAAATACTGCCCAGTATTACTTTCAAAAATATGCATATTTAAACATGTGTTACGTGTAGTAAGTATAAAAGTGGCTAAATTAAGTAAAATACAAATATAAGGCCCTCAGAAGACAATCGGGGATGCTCCAGTCAGGGTTTTATGCTGCCGATACTGACTATCCATGAGTGATATCGGCCAATACTGATACAGATCGCATGGCCTAAGTGTAGCTTTTTCAATTTATTTATGACGGGAGATACTATGAATTGATAAATGATGGATGTTTTGTAGTTGTACTATTACTACTCAAAAAAAAGTCAAGTCATATGTAGGATTCTGGTCACTAGGTGCCAGTAATGTCGCATTGATGAGACATTATCTTACGTTACTTTACCTGAACACTGTATGTAGTGGGTAAAAAAAAAAGTTCCCCTCACTTTCCATGTGGAAGTGGTAAGTTTTTGGTTCCTTCTTTTCCCTTCTTCCCTACTCCTTTCTCAAGTTTGCAGGCTAACTAGTTAGCTCACTAGCATGCTCAAAGTGGTGGTCTTGCGTTCTCGCAGGGACGCCGTAGCCTGCCCACAAGCGTTGTCCGAAAAAAGAATAATTGGAATGGTGTTATTTTTTGTCTACGGGGTACAAATAATATTTAGAAAGTCATAAACAGGTTTTCTATGCTCTAACTATGAAAAGATGTCATTTATTAATACATTTATATGAAAATTCAGCTATCGCGGTCAGGTCTTTGACCTAATAACCGCGATAAGAGGGCTGACTGTAGTTGGTACTGATGGTACCTTCAAAATGTATTTTTTTCCCGGGTTGCTACCGACTTGTGTTGTTTTTATCAAACGTGCGGCTGAGCCTTTACCAGGTCTTTGTCCTTTCCTTGTTCCTTCCAGTCTGTTCTCCAGGTTACTTTGGTCACCGCTGCAGTCAGACCTGTCCCCCGTGTGTCCACAGTATTGGACCATGCCACCACATAAGCGGCCAGTGTGACTGCCTCCCGGGCTTCAAGGGAGCCCTTTGCAATGAGGGTGAGCTATGGCCTACTTCTTATACAAAACCCCCAAAAGCCAAGGTACTGTTTGTAAGGTACCCCTTTTAGTCCCCGTGCTTTGTTACGGCAATGACGCTGATGATGCGGCTTACGTGCAGTGTGTCCCAGCCGCTACTACGGTAAGAAGTGCGCGCGGAGCTGCAGATGCACCAACAACGGCACCTGCAACCCCATCGATGGATCCTGCCAGTGTTTCCCGGGATGGATCGGCAGCGACTGTTCACAGCGTCAGTTGAGCTACTCCACTCAAACACGGTCTCCGGTACGTTTTCCCGTCGCACCACACGTGGTAATGCTGGACTTGCACTGTTTCGCAGCTTGTCCGCCCGCTCAGTGGGGACCCAACTGCGTCCACACATGTAACTGTCACAACGGAGCACACTGCAGCGCCTACGACGGGGAATGCAAGTGCACGCCGGGGTGGACCGGCCTCTACTGCACCCAACGTCAGTCCCGCACACACGCCCGTGCTTCGGGCAAATGTTCAGACTCCTATCATGCGACCTCTCCCTTGCAGGTTGTCCTTTGGGGTTTTACGGGAGGGATTGTTCACAGACATGCCAGTGCAGGAACGGAGCAGACTGCGACCACAACTCTGGACTGTGCACCTGTCGAACTGGCTTCATGGGTCAGCACTGTCAACAAAGTACGGAAATGTTCTTTTGTAGCTTTTTACTTCTGTGCTGAATATCATGTATAGTTTGTGTTCCTTGGCGGCCTCATTTGCAGCTCTTCAACGTTTCATCCCAGCATGCACGTTTTATTCAAGGTATGCACTCATGCAGCGGATACATTCCTAACATAATATTAAAGTATAAATGTGTTTTCGTGAGATAACCAATGTACTTTTTCCATCACTATGGCGTTTTATAAATTCCAAAAAAAAAGCATACTTGAGCAAACTGAATGTGTTCTGCCTGAGGCAGTGGTTCCTGAAGCAAGCTTTTTACAGCGGCGTACGCCTCCAGACATTTGTTTTGAAGCCACGTTCCCCCCTACACATGCACAATATATAAATAGCATCATCCTTTTTTATTTGAATGAACTTCAAATATTCAACATAATGCATTGGTCCATTCATTTTATAGTTATTCCGGGAGGTGAGCACTGACCAACAGATATAAGTAATCATCCTACATCCTTTATTCCGGTCTGATGTTGGAATCCTCCCCTTTGAATGACCGAAATCTGAGCACCACTTTTTTTTCTCTCTCACAATGGTTATGGTTGTATGGAATATTGAAGGGTAATGTTTAATAATCATGATAAAGCAGTATCTGCATTCAAAGATGTGTTATGTAGTGTTGTACACCGGTCACCAGGGGCCAGTCCTACACTGACACTGACAATAGCCACTGCAGGAAGGCAGTTTATGTCTAATGTGTCATGTTTCCTGTTCTTATGCCTACTATATTGGGTAATACAGGTGACTATAGGGGTGTTAGTTCATGTCTAGAGGGCTTTAATTATGTTAAAAGCTACATTTAGATAGGCCGGATAGCTATGCTCTATTTGCAAAAATATTTAAACATTTAGAAGTAAGGAATTCTACTCAACTAGTAAGCGTGATAAATGAGGGATTACCTGATTCCCTTAAATTGTGGTTAGTATATACAGTACTGTGGCATGTACTGTGTGTATAATGTAATTTTGGACTGTTAGCACAATTTTTTATTCCTGTTTTTGACATTCAATCATTTCAAAATGAAAAAAAAGTCATGTATTGATCGTAAAATAAATAATTTATTTGCTCGTTGTAATAGTTTGATATTGTATGTATGACCGGTGTGTATATCATACATTTATGGAATATTTTATTTATTCCTTGTCTTATCACGTTGTCGCATTCTTTTTTTTCCACCAAAAAAAGTTCTGTAAATTCGTTCTATCTGGCCATTTTTGCACAAAGTCTTTGAGACGGTGCTTCTCAGTTATTTCCCGCCCCCCACTGTTTGAGAAGCGCCGTCGTAAGCTTTTGATCGGCTAACGAACCGCCTAGTCCACTTCACTTGCTCTAAATGGTTTTGTCTCACTCCGGTTCATCCTGTTTGCTTTTCAAAGCTCTACCTAGAGGCTCCTTGCGACCCAACAGTGCAAAATGTACGGTACCGGTCGAAACTTAATGAAAAGCCTGCGTTTTGGAATGTCAACGTGGTCTGCGGCCTTTTTCTTGCCATTTTTGTAGCAACACATTACTCGCTACACTTCTGCAGTACGGCTCCTTTCAGTTGGGTGTCATACCACCGTGTGGTCCAAACACTGCAGATTCCCCTGAGGAATTATTTGCACCAACCTGCCAAGCCTGACCACGCCCATCTCTGCAGCTTGAAGTTCTTGACCTATTTGTTGGTACCTGAAAAGGAGTGTATTTCATGTTATTTGCTTAAAACGGTCCAATTGGTGGAGATTATGATCGATTCTCTTTATTGACCTACGAGCGTGCCTTGTTCTTGTTACCGTAGAGTGTCCTCCTGGTTCCTATGGTTACGGCTGCCGGCGGGTGTGCGACTGTGTAAATAACTCCACCTGCGATCACATCACTGGGACATGCTACTGCAACCCGGGCTGGAAGGGGGCCCGTTGCGACCGAGGCGAGTCTCCCCCCGGCGAGCTGATTCCCGAAAGTCACGGCTAACATTGTGTGTCCTCATCCTGCCATCCGCAGCCGCCGTTGTCGTCGGCAGCCTCAACACTTTGACGAGCGCCGCCGTGCAGGTGGACACCTATCAGATCGGAGCAATCGCGGCCATCATTGTGCTGGTGCTGCTGGTGCTCTTCTTCCTTCTCCTGTTCATCATCTACCGGAAGAAGCAGAAGGGAAAAGAGGCTCCCATGCCAGCGGTTACGTACACGCCGGCTATGAGGGTCACGGCCGACTACACCATCACAGGTCATAAAGCCTCGGCGTCCTTGTTGAAAGTAGTTTTACATGAAAACACTTGAAAATACGTGCAAATGATGGATGAAAGGGATAATGACCATTTGACCTTCACTGAGGACATGACTGTTGACAAAGACACCACTTTTGTGCAAAATCACCCAAAATTCATTTTCTATGCCGCTTGTCCTCATTAGGGACGCGGGTATGCTGGAGCCTATCCCAGCTGACTTTGGGCGGTACACCCTGGACTGGTTGCCAGTCAATCGCAGGGCAGACAAACATTCACACTCTAATGGACAATTTAGAGCAGCCAATGAAGCTAACGTGCATGTTTTTGGAATGTGGAGGGAAAGCGACTGTGAGGCCGACGTGCTACCCGGTCATCCACCGTGCGGCCTCACCCAAAGTTGAGCCAAGAAAGTCGGCCCGCATTTTGATAAAGTGACGTGCATATCTTTTTTCTCGCAAAAAACACATGGTGTGCTCCATAAGTGGGCAATCATGAAGGAATACGTGATTATGGCGGTGAAATGTACAGCGTACCGGTTACTGTTCAAATTGTTTCCTCGCAGGCACTGCATCGTCGTAACGATTCTTTCTTCATGTCCACTTTCCAGATGCTCAGACGCCACGTGACGTTCACCCCAGTAACTACTTCTCCAACCCCAGCTACCACACGCTTACTCAGTGCATTAGCCTTCAGCATGTTAATAGCGCTCCGTATGGAAAAGTAAGGCTTGTTTTTTGTTTTTTTCTACTTTGCACTCGTTTGTGGGGCCACTTTCACTGTTGTTTGCGTGCTTCTTTTCTCCAAGGCCAAGAACAACATGTTGACGAAAATAAAGAAGGTAGAGGAAAGAAAAAGATATCCTCTCCCTGGCGCCACCGGCACGCTGCCGGCGGGCTGGAAACACGGCGGCTGCTTCAACGAACTGGGTGAGATGAATTCCAAATGCAAGTTGGCTTGAATCCGAGCAACTCGGGTTCCTTGTTTCTGTTCGGAATCCTCTCGATTATCAATTCCGATACTTTTCAGAGGTAGGGTCAAAAAAGTTTGCAAAAAAATGTATCCATCCATCCATCTTCTGTGCCACCTATCCTCATTAGGGTCGCGGGGATGCTGGAGCCTATCCCAGCTGGCTGTGGGCGGGAGGCGGGGTACACCCTGGACTGGTCGCCAGTCAATCGCAGGGCAGACAAACATTCACACTCTAATGGACAATTTAGAGCGGCCAATGAAGCTAACATGCATGTTTTTGGAATGTGGGAGGAAAGCGGAGTACCCGGAGAAAACCCACACACACACGCACGGGGGGAACATGCAAACTCCACACAGAGATGCCCAACTGATTGATGGATTAACATACTCTATCTAATCATGATTAATCGCACTTTGTGCATAGTTAACTCATAATTAATTGCATTTAATCGCAGAAAGAAATACGTTTTATCTAGAATAAATAGGGGTGTAAATCTCTGTGGTAAACGATTCAATACGCAAATACATTTTGCAAATATGGGACATTATTTTATTCAAAAAAATTATGCAGCGTTAGAAATCCCTCATTTTTTTAATGCTTAATGAGGGCGGCGATTTGTCCTACTTAGTTTGACGGTCCTTGAACGCACCATCTAAGTTGTCCCATGCGCAGACAGGCTACTCTTTCCCCTCATATTTGCTTCAAAATGCTGGTGCTATGTGGGAATGCATAAAGGTAAGATTTAAAGTCCTTCTTGAGTGCTGATGTGCATATTTGTGCAGTGCACCTTCCTGAAAGGCAAAGTAGTCCTGCCTGCTCGGACTGGTGGATGGCAGCGTGCCCGCTGGTCACTTTGCCGGATGGGAGCGCACTGATGTAATAATACGTTTTATCTCATATTCTGGCCATCGACTGGCCATGTCCCAAAGATGGCCCAGTAGCTCGCGATCGACGGGTTGGTGACCCCTGGTTTAAATGAATGCGCTACCCAAAGTTCAAATGTCTGAAGGATTTTTAAAAAATTATACATACTTTTTATGACTATACTTTATGAACATGGAAAAATGTTTCTCTGCTTGCATCAAGCCCGGTCGATGTCACACCCCTGAGAGCCATACACCCCACCGTGATCGGTAGGTCCGTCAGCTGCACACACAACACTGTAAAAAGTGCCGTTTATATGAAACTCAAGGGCCGCACTAACATGAAACTTTTGTATTAAGGTGGAGGACACAAAATATCATATTGCGGGCTTTGTGGCCCGCGGGCTGCAAGTTTGAGACCCTTGACCTAAGGTTTTGTTTTACCTGACTGGTTGATTTCTTGCAATCGTTGCAAGGCGCCGACCGTTCAATTTTCTTGCAGAATTTCAGCCAAAGCTTTGAGTGCCGTCGCATGCCGTCCATGCTTGAAATGGGTGAACACAAACACTTCCTGCCGTTTCTTCTTCGTTGGTGTTATGTGGCCATTTTTTCTAGTCGGCGGGCTGTGCCGCCATCAAGTAGGAAGCAAAATTTTCCCATCGACGCTCCAACCCTAATGAAATCTACCAACGACGAGTAATTTTGCTACTGACTGTTTCCTTTCCAGCCGTTGCTTTTGTAGTTTTGTGCCGCAAGCCAATAAAAAAACAGCCTCGGGAGTGCTGACTTTCATATCCTCTTCCGTCCAACCAGGAGCCTGCGGCATTGACAGGAGGTGCACGGGGAAGTCTTTACGGGGTACGTTCCTTTAGGGGCCATTTAGCCTGTTTGAATGCTTTTACGCTGATCTCTCTCTTGGCGCGGTGCAGACCTTGTGAAAGGCACGCTGCATCACGGCAGCTCCGGCTCCCTGAACAGCACAGAGAACCCGTACGCCACCATCAAGGACCCCCCCCTTCTGACGAGCAAAAGCGCAGAGTGTGGCTACGTGGAAATGAAGTCGCCTGCCAGACGGGACTCGCCGTACGCTGAAATCAGCCACAGCGGTCTGACCAGTAGCAAGAACATCTATGAAATTGGTGAGGAGTTGTTCATCCATTACTGTTGGTGCCCCAGGGGGGGGCAGCCCGTGTGGCGCTGCGGTACTGTCATGGTCATTCTTAAGGTGCTCTGTGACGTGCATGGCGAAAACCGCACGCTGCTTAATCTTTCTCGAATGATATATCGTCTCACGTCTCTTCCGTTCAGAGCCAACAGGAAGCGGTACTCTCTCCGTGGGGCAAAGTCAGGACGGCGTGCAGCCAGGCCAGGACCCGTATGATCTACCAAAAAACAGCCATATCTCCTGTCACTACGATGTGCTGCCGGCGCGAGAAAGTCCAACGTCGGAGCGCCCGCAGCCGGACAGTGACTGAGCACGCAAGAGATACGTTCTCCACCTCTAGCTGCAGCTCCACCTGGAAGTGTAAAAAAAGCACCATGTCTTGATGTTCCCATCAAGCTGACCGGACAACAAAGCCAGGTGCGCCACGCCGGAGAAGAACTCACACCAATGATCACGCAATTCCAGAGGTTTTTTCAAATTGTATCCCAAAACGAGAGCAATGCATTTGCTCGCAGCGCTGCTGCACGAAGAGCCCAGAATGAAAGCACGCCGACTCCAAGTAGCAAGGTGAACGTTAAGCTTGTGTGGAAGTGACGGTTCCGCCGCGCTGTGCAGCTCTAGTTGTGCTACGTGAGCGGGAATTGTTATGGGAAGCTAAAAGTATCAAGCACAGACCTTCTTAAAAATACTGTCCCAGGCTAGGCTGGACGGATAAGCTCCCCTCAGATCTCCTTGTAGCAGCGCACGGAATCCATGACCCCTCTGGCTTTCATTAGCATCCAATAACCTTTATCCTTAGAATGGTCCTGGCAGCCGAGCGGTTCGGACCAAAGTAGCGGCCGATATCGGTGGCTGGGTGTGTTTTCGTGATGTTGCTTTTCACATCCATGGTGAAGCCTTCTCAGATAGTGGGGCGGGTCCCCCAGGGGCGGGGCGACGTACCATCAGTGTACACCTGTGTTGTACTCAACATGCAGTTTGACTCTTGAGTACGCTTCAGCGCCCTCCATTTTGTCGCCTTTTTCTGTTTTCAGTTTCGAGTTCCGTCTGTGCAGTGCAAAACATTCTCCGTTTGAAAAAACGGGGGCACAAATATGACCATGTTTGAGGGGGGAAAAAAAGTTGCATATTTTTAAGGATGGGTATTTTTTAGGGGCAAAAAAAGTGAATTCTGTTTTGTAGCTTTACAAGTGGAAAAAAAGTTTGGATAGTCAAAGGAGCATCTAACCGCCAGCGTGAGGGTGAGCGTCGTCAAGCTTTCATGTTTTCCGAAACTACGAGAAAAAGACAAAGAAGCAAACTCACGAGACGGAAGCTCGAGCTGGACTTTTGGCTGTGTGAAAAGAATGCTCCCCCCTCGGAGAATGGGCTGTTCCCGTCTTAACCTCAACGGGAAAGTGGACATTTTCACGTGTATGACGAGTGTTTTTCAAGCATTGTAAATCATGTATAGAGTTTGCTTTGTTTTGCCGTAAAAACCAAACCCGGGGTCTTGTTTGTGTCCGGCTTTTGGTATAACAATGAACAGTGTAACCATATGGAACTCCGCCGTTCTCCACCTCCTAATCTGGACTGTGCATGCGTTGCTTATAAAGAAAGTGTGAAATCAAGTATATGCTGGTGTTGTTATTAACCATTAACATCATCAGTGCAGAGTATGACAGCACATTTTCCTCGCATGCTACTTATGGATGTCCTGTTGACGATCCAATAACGCGTCACACGGCTTTGCAGGAAAGACCGCTTCCTGTTCCCGGTGCAGACACACGTCCTTGGGCGGGTTCAGTCGTTCTCGATGATTTTTTTTTTTTTATTGTGGTGCTCGGGGATTTTTTCAGGCCTCCCCTGACTAGAAATGTAATGAAGAACTCCAGCGTATCTATTTATCTGTACAAACTACTGTATGACTTGCTAACATTTTATGAATACCCCGCCCACCGATATTTTAGCTTTATATTTTAGTTGGTTTTTATATTTTGTATTATCCATAAACATTTGAGCTTTTTCTCATGACATGATGCCTATTACCGTTTCTCGTTTTTCATCATTTTCGGTGTTATGTGGTGTCTACAGTGCGCCCCAGCCCAAAAAATGGCTGCAAATGGTTCCTGGGCCGCACTTTGCACACCCCTGCTTTCGTAGCCCTTCCTTAGGGTCAACTGTGAGCAAACCCGACTCTCGATGGGAATTGGACAAGGAGAAGCTGGAACTAACCAATGCTTCATCTTTATTGCGAATGTTCATCTGAAATCCAATCATACACAGTACACACTGTATCATGTTTTTCAAGAATTAATTAAATAATTAATGAATGGCCGCTGTTTATGGACTATTAATAATCATAAAATATTGAAGGTACCGTACACGGTATGTAGTATTGCGGCCAATAGGCATCAGTCATGTTATATAGATATAAATTCCATTAATTTAACACTGTCTGGAGTCAGCCATGGCATGCCCGATGTTCGCCTCCCATTCCATGTGGAAGTGGTTAGGTTTTGGCTTCTTACTTTGTTCTTTTAGTTTACAAAAAGCAAATTGGAGACTAACTAGTTAGCTCAGTAGCATGCTATGTTTATAGCGGCGACCGTCTCTTGTATATTGAGTTTGACAAGGTGACTTTATTTCATGTCTACGGGCTCTAGTAATGGTACAATTTGTATTTATTAATACAATAACTATTAATTTTGACTTCTACTTCATAACCAAATAATGCGATAAACGAGGGACATCCCGTCATATTGCGGTTTGAATTTCCTATTTTTCCCTGTAAAAATATAATTTAAAAAGAAAACAGTAAGAATGGAAAAATCTGCAGTAGTTTAAAAAATAAAGTCAAAATATTAAGAAAAACTATGAGAAAAACTGTAATTTTACAAGAATAATATTATACGGAATATTATGAGGACAGCATAAAGATGAAATATTAAAGATACACAACATTTAGTAAAAATCATAATATGAGAAACAAAGTAAAATCAGGTTGGGGAAAAAGTTAAACCTTTCCAAAAAATAAAGTCATAACATTACGAGAAGAAAATATACAACAAGGAAGATTAAATTTAAACATTTTAGAGTTGAAAGCATCAAAAATAGCAACAAAAAAAAGTTCTAAGAATAAAGTCAAAATATTAGCAGAAAAAAGTTGCATCATAAAAAAGTCACATTTTAGTCGTTAAAATATTGATGGTAAAGTTACAATATTATGAGAAACTATGAGAAAGTTGGAATTTGGGGCATACTGGGTTGGGGAAAAAGTTATGCAGTGTACTATTTGAATATTATACATTTGAAATAAAGACAAAATATTATGAAAAGAAAATTTACAAAGATGCTTTCTGGGAAAAGTTGAAATATTTGGGGAAAAATGGGGGCAAGAGAGCAAAAATCGAATCGAATTCTCTTGGAGAAAAAGTGATATACTATTTGAATATTGCAATACCTTTTGGAACTACAGTAAATATACTCTGAAGGAAAAGAAGAAAGTTGACATGTTTGAAAAATGCAAACAACAAAAATGGGTAAAGGCCTGTATGTCCCAAAGCTGCACATACATGTACATGTATACCCAGTTTTTGTATTATATCCAGTTTTTGTATGTCCCAAAGCTGCACATACATGTACATGTATACCCAGTTTTTGTATTATATCCAGTTTTTGTATGTCCCAAAGCTGCACATACATGTACATGTATACCCAGTTTTTGTATTATATCCAGTTTTTGTATTATATCTATTTTTTGTATGTCCCAAAGCTGCACATACATGTACATGTATACCCAGTTTTTGTATTATATCTTTTTTTGTGTATGTCCCAAAGCTGCACATACATGTACATGTATATCCAGGTTTCAGGGTGTTGCCAGCTCAAGGCACTGCGCATGCGCCCAGAGTTTGCCCGGCTGCTGAGCGTGCTCGTGAGGAGCCACCATGCTAGCCGCGCTGTTGACTTTGCTAGCCGGGCTGCTGGCCGTCCTCGTCTACCAGAAGGTCTTCCATCCGTTCCTGTGGGAGGATTTCAGCTACTACGTCCAACTGCGCACGTACCGGAAGTGTGTGCTGGCTCGCGCGCGGCGAGGGGTCGTCACGTTCCTGGACGTCTTTCTCCTCCAGGTGCGGAGCAAGCCCGACAAAGCCTTCCTCGTCTGCGAGGAGCGGAGGCTGACGTACCGGGACGTGGACAGGAGGAGCGGCCGCTATGCCGGCCTGTTCGGGGAGATGGCGCTGCGGCCGGGAGACGTCGTCGCGCTGCTGATGGCCAACGAAGCGGATTTTGTGAGCGTGTGGCTGGGACTGGTCAAACTGGGCTGTCAGGTCGCCTTTCTGAACACCAACAGCAAACCCAAGGCGGTGCTCCACTGCGTCCGGACCTGTGGAGCCACGGCGCTTGTTGTGGGCACAGGTAGAACGTTTTGAGCCTTCCCGCCACCCTTGGGTCCCCGGAAGTGTGACAAGTCCGTTGTATTTGTCAAACCGTCTACCCGAACCCTTAGCAAAAAGTACTGTACTTGAGGTATACTGCAGTATTACAAGCGTGCGACAGGCCGTGTACTGGTTAGGGGCGCGGGGGTACGCTGGAGCCTATCCCAGCCGGCTTTGGGCGAGAGGGGGGGTACACCCCGGGCCGGGCGCCGGCCAATCGCAGGCCACGTACACACAAACGAGCTTCAGGAGTCACATGTCTGCTCACGGACGGGTTTGGGCTCGGCAATTAACCAAACCTTGGGATACCAGATTGGCGGCGCGCTACGACCCGTTGTTTGGTACTGGTTCCGGGGCACGTCGGCCTCCGCCAAGGCTGCCCGTGGACAGAGTTCCTAGCTGATCAAACGTTGAGCCTCCGTGCAGAAATGTTCACACCGCCATGCTGTCTGGATGGCAAAGGCAAAAAAGATTTCTCTCTTGGAACATGGTGGGATTGTTGAGCCGCACAAGCGAGGCCTCTCGCAGACCGGGAACCGTCAGGCAGCATCGGCGAGGGAAGGGTTTTGAGAACAAAAAACGTCATTGCTTCCTCCAACGCCACAAAACTGCTGGTTTGGAGTTTGCACGAGAGCGCCAAACACGGGACATTGAAAGGTGGAGGAAAGTTTTATTCTCCGACGAGATGGTGCTGATGGCTTCCAACGTCTCTGGCGTGACAAGGAGATCCCACCTGAGATGTGGCACGGTGGAGGGGGCTGCTTTTTCCTTCAGTGGAATAATGCAGCTGCAGGTTGCGCAGGGGCGTCGCACGGCGGCTGGCTATGTGGAGATGCTGCAGGGGCAACGCTGCAATTCACAATGGCCGCCTAACAGACGCCTTTGTACCATCCTGCGTGTTCCGCTGGTCTAAATCCAATTGAGAACATTGGGGATGGATGGGATGGGAAGCTTAACAAAACATGGACGTCACTTCCAAACAGTGGATGCCCTCCGTGAAGCGGAATCCCCCACTCATTGTGTCTGTTTATCCAGGTTTGGTTCATTTGGCGGAAGATGTGCTGCCCGACCTGAAGAAGGACAACACGAGCGTGTTTGTGCTCCGTCACTCGGCGCCTTCGGAGGATTTTGTCAGTTTATTGGACAAGATGGAGAGCAGCTCAGCGGAAAGCCCACGTGAGCCTCCCAAAGTTGACATCATGTCCAACTTCCTCTTCATATTCACCTCCGGCACAACAGGTACTGCGTGGGCCACGTTCCCCCCTAAACCCTGGAAGTATCTCAGCCACTGCTGCTGTTTGATGGCAAGTGTCTGCGCTAACTGCTAGTTTCTCTCGGACAGGTCTCCCAAAGGCGGCCTGTGTGAGCCACCTCAAAGCCGTTATGAGTATGGCCTTCTTTCACATGTGCGGGGCTACGTCCGATGACGTCATCTACATCACCCTTCCCCTTTACCACATGTCTGCTTCCCTGCTGGGAATCGGAGGAGCCATCCAGCTTGGTGAGAACATCTGACATCATGGTACCATCGTCGATTCGGATCTGTGGTGGCCCGGATGGCATCATCGTGGGATTTGCGTTTGCATTTGAAAATATTTTCCCGTGGGTCCCGTTATAATGTGTTTATGAGCCAGGGCGAAGAGGTAGCGTTTTGTATTGGTTCCTGACCCGACCGTGAAAAGGGAATTTCCAAAAAGTAGGATTCTTTCTTGAATGAATGGAATATTTTTGTGGTTAGAGAATAGAAAACTTGTTTACAACCTTCCGGTTTTTAACAATGCCAGTGTCCTCTAGTCGTAAAATAACACCCCTATAGTCATCTTTGCACTCGTATTACATATATATATTTGTTTATTTTGGACGTTTTAGGGAAAGCTGAGCTTCCCTTGCAGTCTGGATGTCGGGGGGGACCCCGATCACCATCCGGATCCACGACTTGCGAGTGTCACGATTTGCACTCTCCTTGGTGCAATAGAAGCCCGTTGTTCTGGCGAGAACTAATGCGTGCAGAGGAGCAAAGAAATAATAACATACATGCCCAGTTCCTAACCCTATCAGTTAAACTGCTAAAAGTTGGCCAGGACAGTCCAGCAGTCAAACGCTATTTTTTTACCTACCGCTGACTGTAATGATATCAGAACCTCCATAAATGCTGTGGGCCACCCCCCTCTCATGTTTACTGCGACCGCTTTTCCCAACCGAGTCCGACTCATGCCGGACGTGTCGGCTATTCGGTCACACGGTAAACATGTCCGGCTTTTCCCGTGATTTCCCGTTTTCCCCTGACAAAATTCCGTGATTTTCAAATGATGGAAAGCATCCGCATCGTTTTCCTTTCGAATGCATACATTTCAACAGCTTTCCATTGCTCTCTTGCAACAATCCCCCGCAATTCCCAGTTGTCGCTGATCCGTCCTCTCGTTCTCTCGTAAAGGTGCAACGTGCGTCCTGAAGAAGAAGTTTTCGGCCAGTCAGTTTTGGAAGGATTGTGTGAAATATAACGTGACTGTGGTGCAGTACATCGGAGAGCTCTGTCGCTATTTGGTCACCCATCCCAGGGTAAGATGAACGTTTGAAACGCTTATTGGTTGTTCCGATGAGGCATTCCGACGTCTTCCCAAGCTGTGAACGAGCCAGTCGTTCTCAAAATATTAGTATGGTCACAAGTTGGGAAAACGTCTCATTGGCATCAGCTTTCCTCCCGGTTTTATGACATTATTCCTTTACGGCCCACAGGTTCCGGAAGAGAGCAGTCACACGGTTCGGCTTGCAGCAGGAAGCGGGCTTAGGGCAGATGTGTGGAAGGAGTTTTCCCAACGCTTTGGGAGAATCAAGATCAGAGAAGGTTACGGTTTGACCGAGGCCAGCATCGGCTTCCTCAACTACACGGACGAGGTCGGACCCATTGGAAGAGCGAGCGCCTTCAACAAGGTTGGGAATAAAAAATTGGATTTGGCTTTTTTTTTCTTTAAATGCGCAGTAGTACCTCGGTTTTCCGTCCTAGTTCTTTCCAAAAGGTGTGAAAAACAAATATGCTGTGTTTGCCTCCTAATAATAATCTATTCCGGACACTCCAAACATTTTACAGAGAATAATTTTATACAGTTCTGTGAACATTTAGTAATCACGTTTGCTAGTCTTTTTTGCCAATATCCGATACGATTCGAGTCTCGGTTTCCGATAATTACCGATATCGGTATGTGTAACGTCACCTGGCGTGGAATTACCACATATCAGTTGTGAAGCTAATAGATACAGCATCAGCAATTAGCTGCTTGACGTGGCTGTAAACAACATTGTAAAACAAATACTTGCAATTGTGCACGGCAAAGCGTGGCTCGAGGAACTGAACAGGTTTTGCTTTTTTTTGCCTTTCGCAAGCTCTGTTTCTTCTCTCACTATTATTGTCTCTTTAAAGTAATGTATTCTATTCCACGGACGCGGACTCGCTCACATCGGGACTTGTTTATTCCGGCACATTTTTACGCCCGCATCAGCCTTTTGCCCGTTGAGGTAAAAAATGTCAAGACCTTCAGTGAGTGCAAACCGACAAGTTTGTTACTAGTCCAAAATACTGCACGAAGACAAAGAGAGTGTACAAAAAGCAAGGCAAACATCTTTGTCAGTAAAACCAAACTATACAAAATCTATGATAAGCGGCGTAGAAAACGGATGGCTTAGAAAGTCGAGGTTTGATTGTATTAGTCCGGGTACAAAAATGTTGTATTTTGACTTTCTTCTTGTAAAATGACTGCTGTTTTTTCCATTTTTGCTGGAGTTTTTTTAACTTTCTTTCGTTTTCTGCAACCTAATTTCCCCAAATTATAACTGTATTTATTGTTTTTCACTTTATTATAGTTTATTATTGTAAATGACAGCCTTTTCTCTTATTATTTTTGACTTGACTTTTTTCTTGTCAAGTTACTGCAGACCTTTCCATTTTTGCTGTTTTTTTTCAACTTTCTTTTGTTTTCTGCAACCCCTTTTCCCAAAATTTTAACTGTATTTATTGTTTTTTTTACTTTATTATTGTTTATTATTGTAAATGACAGCCTTTTCTCTTAATATTTTTGCTTTGACTTTTTTCTTGTCAAGTTACTGCAGACCTTTCCATTTTTGCTGGTTTTTTTTCAACTTTCTTTTGTTTTCTGCAACCCCTTTTCCCCAAATTTGAACTGTATTTATTGTTTTTTTTACTTTATTATTGTTTATTATTGTAAATGACAGCCTTTTCTCTTAATATTTTTAACTTGACTTTACTCTTGCCAAGTTACTGCAGGCTTTTTCATTTTTGCAGTTTTTTTTTTTTTCATTTTCTGGTTAAATTATATTTTATAATTATTATTAATTATACCCTGGCGGATCTCCCATGCCCAAAATGTACCCACGGGCAGGCAAGTTGCACACAACAATGGGTGGCAAAATGTGTGCAAGAGTAAATGGTGTAAATGGCCGATCTGCTCAAACAATGACAGACCAAAGTGGTTTTTCACCCGTATGGTATTCGCTGTGCAGGGCTGTGGAAGGGCTCTCAAACGGTACTAGTAAAAGTGTCGAAAACGCGAGAAGGTCACTGGTGGGCCCCCGTAGTGCAGTGCAGTTGAAAAGGCTCGTTTGTCAGACTTACAGTGTGCTGCTAAAACGGCCGTTTTGTCATTTCTGCTCCTCCAGCTTTTAACGCCGTTTGAACTCCTGAGATATGACACGCAAACATACGAGCCGCTCAGATCGGCCTCTGGGAGATGTGCACGAGCGCAAAAAGGTAACTCTGTACACCGTCACGTCCGTTCTTTACCTGTGAAAACCAGTCACTGTCACGCTGACGAGCAGGTGAGGCTGGTCTCCTGGTGGCTCCCGTGACACCCATGAACCAGTTCCTGGGTTACGCTGGAAACAAAGGCCAGTCTGAGAAGAAGTTGATCAGGGATGTGTTCAGGATGGGTGACGTCTATTTTAACACGGGGGATCTGCTACTCCAAGACCACAGAGACTTTCTTTACTTCCGTGACCGCGTTGGAGACACTTTCAGGTAGTGGTCACCGTCACTGAACATTTTCTACCTCCAGTGATTTTTGTCACATGACCCGTGTTCACAGTGTTGGTTAAGTCCAGAATGTGATACTGGAACTACTAATACAGGTATGTGATATCTTACCAGTTCGCTTTCCGTGTTCAGTATGTCACTACGGGAGGCACCTTCTGGTCTGCCTCGAGACATCGATAATGGCTGGTCCTTCTCAATGAGCCCCTGTGTGGCGTATCTCTGGCATTTTTTTCCCTTTCACATTGGAGGAACGCTAAAATGTTCAAAATGAAGCTTCCCACCACAGCTACTTGCCTCTTTAGGGAAGCTAAACAAAAAAGCTAAACAAAACGAGCTTTCCCTCACACCCGAACAAACATTTCCCGGCGGACGTGAAACGGGGAATTCCTTGACGCAGAGCGGGGGCGGGGATTAGCAGGGAAGTCTATAAGGAAGTCCGTGTTGCGTGACGTCAGTGGTACTCGGTGTTTTAATGAAAAAACAACAAGAGCGCCGTCCAAAACTGCTTTCCGGATGCACAAAGCTCATGGTCTGAGGCATACTTTTTACTAATAATCAGTCACGTTCAACCACAAAACAACAAGAATAAGGTTAAAAAAAACGCACGGTGACCTAGTGGTTAGCATGTTGGCCACACCGTCAGGAGATTTGGAAGATCCGGGTTGGAATCTTAATTGGGCATCTCTGTGTGGAGTTCGCATGCCTGGGTTTCCTCCCACAGTCCCCAAACATGCATGCTAGGTTAATTGGCCACTCTAAATTGTCCATACGTACGAATGTGAGGGTGAATGTTTGTTTGTCTATATGTGCCCTGTGACTGGCTGCCGACCAGTCCAGGGTGTACCCCGCCTCTCGCCCAAAGTCAGCTGGGATAGGCTCCAGCATACCCGCGACCCTAATGAGGATAAGCGGCATAGGAAATGGATGGATGGATGGATGGATGGATGGATGGGCTTTTTTTCACCGTGAGAGTGACTTTTAAAGCATCCACCGGGTTTCTGTGAGAAAGGTTACCCCAACGTGCCGGTGTAAGATGTACTTGTTGCATGCCCGGTTTAGACACTTGCTGTATTTCAGTGGTCAGCGATGTCCCGAATAAGCTCATAAGACAGAATCATTGCATCTGGGGCTGTGTCTTACAGGTGGAAAGGAGAGAATGTGTCCACTATGGAGGTTTCGGACGTTTTGTGTCTTCTTGACTTTATTCAGGAGGCCAGTGTTTATGGGGTCACCATACCAGGTCTGTCACACTGCAAGTCACGACTTCCCTGTACCTTTCAACTGTGTCCAAGGCGCATAGTCGTACAGTAGAGCCCGGCTTTTCACTCCCTTCGCCGTTGTTCTATGAGGCGTTAAGTCCGGAACCTGTAAACTCTATCTACACTGTTATGTGGTCTTGATGGCAAAGACGAGAAAGGCTTTCTCTCTTCGAATGCAGTCCAGTTGTTAGCTGCATCAGCAAGGCAGCTCGTAGGCCAGTAAGACATTTGAAACTTCTTAGGAGACCCTGCGGGTTATGCAACAAAAACAGTCAAGTGGCAGGACCCCCCTCCCCCCCGCTGCTGCCGAATGCAGTCTGATAACCATCACGTGGGCTTCTGCTAGGGAAGGGTTTTAAGAACAAAAACTGTTTTGTTTTTTCTAGTAATATTATGACCTTCTTAAAAACGGATTTTTTTTGCTACTATGTCAACTTTATGCTGCAAAAATATTTTTTCCTAGTTTGTTTCCATAAAATTGCAGCTTTTTTCTCGTTAAAATAGAATTGTTTTTTCCTCAATATTTTGACTCCATAGTCATAAAATGACAGATGACAGAATTTCTGCTGGGGTGTTTTTATCTCCTGGTATTTTTCTTTCATAATTCTGACTTTATTCCCTCCCTCCCTTGACTTTAGTTTCAACATAACTTTTTTGTAGCCTTATTTTCCAAACAATACAGCTTTATTCATTGTTTTGTTTCTAATACAATTATTAAATGTATGTATATATGTATTGTTTCTTTAATATTTCACCTTTCTGCTACTAAAATCAGGTTTTATGTTTATTGCATTTTTCTCATAAAATTACCCTTTCTGGTTAGATTACACCATTTTTACTTGATGATTTTGGCTGGGGTTTAAAAAAAATTAAATGATATTTTTTAAATGCACAGATGGCCACTGAAAAAACTGACACAGGCCACAAATGGCCCGTGGGCCGCACTTTAGTCACCCGCCACTAATGAATGTAAGATTATCTATGAACCCACAGAAACCGTGCAAAAGTGATATAGTTATACTGTATATAAGTATCACATTTGCGTCTTTTAAGGCCTGCTAAAGTGCGACATTCCTGTGCTTGATAAACAAAAGTATTATCAGTGAAGTTTTTTATGCATGTGTACAAGTACATGTCACCTGTATTACTATCCTCCACTCTGTATGCGGCCACTAATCCATCAGTCCATCCACTTTTTCATAAATCTCAGTGACGTGCACGTACAACCGTATTCTCGGGCGTTTGGGTTCAGTTGAATGGCTTAGCGTGCGCGGCTTCTCGTAGAAGCGCTTTCATGACACCAACGCTCACACGAAACTGGAGAGTCGTTCATGTCACTGGTAATGCGTCGGTCACCGTGTTTTTTTATTGATTGCGGTGTCAATTGCAGGACATGAAGGCCGAGCAGGCATGGCTGCTGTTGTTTTAAAACCGGACCACAGACTCAATGGTCCGGAACTCTACAGACACTTGGTTGAAGCGCTTCCTCCATATGCCTGGCCCTGGTTTCTCCGGATACGGGTACGTCGCATCTCTGATCTGCGGTTTGTAGTTCAGAATTTCAATGTTCTGACCATCTCACCCTGTCTGCAGCCCTCTCTGGATGTGACGCCGACCTTTAAGCAGCAGAAGGGGAAGCTGGTCCAGGAAGGATTCAACCCAGACGTCGCACCGGATCCTCTGTTTTTCTTAGACGTCGCTCAGAAGGACTACGTTGTCGTCAGCAGAACCCTGTATGAGAATATTGTGTCGGGGAAAATCAAACTGTAATATAAAGTGATAGCATTGACACAGCTTGCTGTACATTTACCAGTAATGTATTGGCACTGAATGAGTCCAGTTTCTGTCCAGCGTAGTTGTAGCTATTGCCCCAGTGGTGCAATCCCAAAGCGGGGGGAAATGATCATATATGAAGTCATATATGCAATGATATTCCATGATAGAACCACCTTAGCACAACAGCGTCAAGCTAGAGGTTGTATGCAATGCAGACACAAACACTGAATACCTTTTTTTTCTCCCTTGTTATATGCTTTTGGTAAAGCAATGCATTTTTCCACTTTCTAATACAATTTTGGAGTGACTTCTGCAGTCCGTGCGGTGCGTTGTGTTAAACTGTATTGGGGTCCACCCGGGAAGGGAATTATTGCAGTTTTAGTGCAGCGCGTTGTGAAATGACGTGACTTGATCGACTTTAGAGTAGTCGCTGTGCAGCTGGCCTAGCAGGAGGTGTATGACACTGCAAAAAGGAAGCTAGCTGGCAACGCAAGGGGAGGAAAAAGACTCGCGTGAAACGTGAGTGTCGGTAGCGTCATGGTGTCGGCGCTGCATGATTGCGGCCGACACCGGGGAGCTGTGGTTCATCGAGGGACGTCCTTACAATACACTTGCCAGGCGCCTTCTAGGACCAGTCATTTTATTAGCAGTATTAAACTATGTGTGTTTATCCTTAATATGAATGTGAATAATAACAAATCAGGGTACAATCAAAGTGCATTTTTATCTAACATGTACATTTCATCCAAATTGTGTTAGTCAGTGATCAAATAAGTGAACTGTACCGAAAACAATATGACCTTACACCAGCACAGACGTGTTATTTTGAAGGCCTAATTCTAGCCGGCCGCAGGATGTAGCGCGCCGATGTTTCCCGAGTGTTTCCGAGTGTTGCCGAGCTGACCGGAAGCCGTGTTGCTCCGACGGAACCGTGGAGGATTGTTGTCACGGAAGCAAAGTACCGGAGAAACACGGGGAGCTGGTAAACGGGGTGGCACCGGGGGCAGAAAGTTCCAAATTACGACAGTTTCCTGGTGAAACGGGAGGGGTGACTGACAGGTATGCATTCATGTCCCGTTTTTTAACGCAATGTCTCGTTTTGGATTTGATGACTTATTAATGTGGGAGCTCTGGCAAAACCTTTTTTTTTACATATTGCGTAGAAAAGCAAATGTTCGGAAATGTTCACAGTTCTTATAACATGTAAAAGTTTTGCGTTGTTTCCACTTTTTCAAGTCCTCTCTCGATATCATCCGGGTTATACCGGTAGTGGGCGGGGCCACTACTGCCGAGCAGACGTGGCAACGCGTTACGTCATCAAAGCGGGTCGGCGGTGGACGGGAGTGAGCCAGTCAAGCTAGCGGGTGAGTGGTAAAGCCGTTTATCTCGTACACTTTGGCCAACTTCTACGGAAGCTCGCCGGTACGCCTGCCTCCGCCCGCGTAGCGTCAACAAACCGGGACTTTCCTCCGCGTTTACCGAGTAGCTTCGTTCACTAGCCAAACAGCGGGAGGGGGGGAAACAGGCGATGGAGTACGGAATCGCGGGAGTGCCAAAATGAGAAGGAAATAAATGTGGGACTATAAAGAGAACCGGTTGAGCAAAAGCATTAGAACGTAGGTGTATTAGTTTTCCGTTCTGCTCTATCTGTACTGTTTTGTGTTTGTTGCATTTCGGCGTTTTCCGTTTGCTGTTTGCCATTGCATTTATCAGACGGCTCGAGCTCGTGAGCCAAAGCAACGCCAGTACCAGGCCCAGGCGGTGGGCGGGTCCTTCTGCCAGGGTGGCCAGCACCATCCGCGTCCCAGCCGCTTCCATATGGACTCCATCGTCTAAGACCCGGTGTCAAGCCCAAGGCCGGGCCACATCATTTAACGTGGCCCGCGAAAGCCTGGTGAAAATCTAAAAGTATTTCTTCTTTCAATTTGGACGGAAAAACTGTACTGCATGCAGCAAACGTTATTATTGTCTGATAATAAAACTGTACTATGATGTACATGTAAGTCTATTGCACTGATGAAAACGGCTATAAAATATGACATGAAAATCATCCAAAAAAGGTGTTGCGTAATATCATATGGAAAGGACACTTCCATATTCCGTTTACAGTAAATTGGCTGTTGTCATCGGCCCTCGGAGGGTATCCGTAACTAAGCTGGCCCGCGATGAATATAAGATGGACGCCCCCGGTGTACGACGTTGGCGCATGGCGGCGTGATCGTCATGTGACTTCCTGTCCGTCACCCGCCCCAAGAGCTACATTTAAACGCAGCTACTACATAGCCAGAATGAACCGCCCCGATCGGATATGACAGGCCCTCTTTAAATCCGGAATACATTTTGGAGAAAATGCTGGTTGTGTCAGAGGATGCTGCCACGCAGTTCCAACCAACTGTGTGGAATAACATGTACATGCGTGTAGATTCTGCCGTGTGGACGTTGAAGGCCAGGCCAGGAGATGATGGAAGAGAGCGGGATTGAGAGCACACCTCCAGCCAGCCCCACACCTGGTGGGAGTGCAGCAGCTCCAGTCAGCCCTGCAGCAGCGGGCGTGGGTAAGACTGTGTGTGCTTCTGTTTCCTGTTGTGTAATAGAATAATAGCGTGTTATTGGAAGAACCCCGCATCTGTGAGGTGCATGTTTTTTTTTAGCCGTGTCTGTAAGGCATGTGAAGTAGAAACCAGTGTTAAAACTTGTGTTTCAGGTCTGTCCAGCCCCATTCCTCCCGCAGGCACCAGTTCAGTGTCCATTGCTTCCCCCTCAGTCTGTGGTCCTAGCCCACCCGGCCCCCCCCATCCTGCTTTTAGCAGCCCAATGCCTCCGCCTTCCATTTTTCCTCCGCCATCTTCTCTTGCTCCTCCTCTCAGCACCACCTCTCCCTTCCCCTCTGCACCTTCCGTGCCTGCGCCCCCCCCGGCCTCTTCCACGGTGCCACCTCCCTTGTCTTCTGGTGCACCTCCCGTCGGGCCGCCTATTTCCAGCTATTTCACGAGCGGAGGATACGATATCACGCGGGGTCACGCCGGTCGAACACCACAGACGCCGCTGATGCCGACATTCTCCAGCCCTTCCTCTGTCTCAGGTATCCCGTATGTATTGTTTGTGTTTTTGTACCTCAGTATAATGTAAATAAACACTCTGACGCATCTCACATTGTTTTCCAGGGTAGACTCCTGCACGTTGTTTGAGCCCCTGATTTATTAATTTATTAGTCTGATGTATAGTGGGGGGAATTACCATCTCATCTCCTGCTGTTTTTTTTTTTTTTACAAAGACACAAACAATCCTCTTTTTATAACTAGAACAGGCCCCGCCTAGCGCCGAAATCTCGCAACGTTAAAGAATTCTTGGATCCAGTCGGCGATCCGGATCACCCCCAAAATCGGTTTCTCCGTATCCCATTTTTGATCATTCCTGAAAATGTCATCCAAATCCATTCAGAAGTTACTTTGAACGCTAACAAACCAACGAATGAACGCCGGCAAAAACATAACCAAGCAGAGAGAGAATTTTATAAATGATACATTTACAATTTATCGACCCTCCTCAGATTTACGATCAATTCTTTTTTGTCCAAAAACACGCCATTGTTTTCAACAGAAAGCCCACAACGTTGATATGTTTGTGTCTTGATGCTTTGCTGATAACGTTCGTCCGTCGAGCGTTGAGGTTTTGCGCTTTGTTTGGCAGTCCTTGAACGCATCGTCCTTTCATTTTATGTGGTACCGGTGCCAAATTGGGTGTTTAAGCGGTACTCGGACGGACGGAAAACATGTCAATTGTGCCCACAAAGTAGGAGTTCTTCATCCCCTGCTGACTCTGTGGGCCGACTCCCTCACAAAGTGGCAGAAAAAACATCACATAAGGTTTATGAATTAATTTGATCGAAGGAAACAAATGTCCCCTTCAATCTTTGGGCAACCATGAAGAACCCAATTTATGTAGATAAAAACATCGCAATGAACCCAATGAGACCTCCTGTTTTTCCCCTGTAGTGTCCAACCCCATGGTTCAGCAGCCTGTCATGACCGGAGGTTTGGATGCCAGATCCCCGATCACATTTCCAGAGGAGCAGGACGATCCCCGAGTCTCTGGAGACAATTCTGGTGGAGGAATATGGGGCTTTTTTAAGGTGTGCTTACGCTGACAACGCCGGTGTTGTTTTTTTCAAGGTTGTAAAGTGAATTCTTTGCTCGTGCTGTACAAGTTTGGAAGATTTGTGAGTTTCTCCAAACATGCAGCAGCTGCAAATGTTCACTTTCTGTGAAATGAAGTCTCTCTGGGAATGTATGCTCGTGATGTGAAACCTACACCGTGTTCTGTGTTTCCCCCAGGGGGTTGCAGGGAACCCTGTGGTGAAAACGGTCCTGGATAAGACCAAACATTCCGTAGAGTCTATGATCACCACTCTGGATCCCGGCATGGCTCCATATATCAGTAAGCACAACATGTCTAGAACCTCCTATCATTGGTCCAAAGATATCGTGACAAGTCATCAGGCCGCATCCGCACATTTTGCTAGCAGCTCCATCGTGGTGAGCACAATTGTCTCCTTGCCTACAGAGTCTGGCGGGGACGTTGACATTGTGGTGACCTGCGGTAAAGAGGCGGGTGTTGACGCGGTCCGAGATGCCTTTCAGGAGGTGTTTGGGATGGCCATGGTCACCGGGGAAAACGGCCTCTCCAACATTGCCCCCCAGCCTGTGGGCTACGCGGCTGGGCTGAAGGTGCGTTCGCTGCCTTTTATATCATTTGAAAAAGCAAAGAGCAGCAAACTGTGCAATTTACTGGTAGCAGTCGGCCGTAATAATAGTACAGTAAACCCTCGTTTATCACGGTTATTTGGTTCCAGACCCCGCTGTGATGAGTGGGGTTCCACAAAGTAGGGTCCCTTATTTATGAAGGGAATATTTTCATAGTGCATCACAGTTTCCGACCTACCAAATATGGTTTTTAACATTATTGGAGGCCTCTAGACATGAAATAGCACTCCTTATGACTCACCCACGTGTGCAAAAGTTCCTCTCATCTGAGAAAATGTCCGAGAAAAATTTCAGAGAGCTGCCGAAGCAGCGATGTCTCGCCGCTCCGCCCACACGCATCTCGGAGAGTTGTCTACAGACTTCCATACCGACGCCCTTGCCATCTTTCTGCTTCATCTTCCACACGGAATCATTTGGTTGAGAAAATACGGACTCCTGTTGCACAAAATCCTTGAAATTGCAGCAAAGGGAATGGTAGTAATGTGCGGACCGATACTGAGATATGGATATCTCTCCGATACCAGTGCTTTATGATCTAAAGTCGATTCGGGCGTCAAAACAGTGGTACTTTTATTATACTTGCAGTGTGTGATTTTGTTTTTTCTGATATTATCTAGTGTGTAGTTGTTTCGGCTGTGCTAACGTTAGCTCTCGCTATCAGCTAACGTTGAAATGTTAGCACCCTCTAGGCAGCTGGAGAACCCGCTGCAGGCAACTGCTCCAGACACATAAGATACAAAAGTGCACGTTTGATTAGGTGACAGCTGGACCGTCTCTTTCGCGGGGGTGTAACAGGTGGACGACCCAACAGCAGCCGTGCCACATGTAATCCTGCAAAGTTGTTTCAAAGCCTACAATGCCGCTCTGTACAGGGGCGGCGGGGGGGACCACGAGTCTGTCCATCTTTATGGTAGGTTTATTTCAAAAGAGAACGACAGAAGACGTGAAACGAGTCGTTTCTCCTCAAGCTGAACGGGACTTAGTACTTGGCAAGTGCAGAGTTCTTTGCTTTGTTGTGCAGGGGGCTCAGGAGCGCATTGACAGTCTCAGAAGATCCGGGGTGATCCACGAGAAGCAGCCGGTGGTCTCTCTGGAAAGTTTCATCGCTGAGCTCTCTCCCGAGAAGTGAGTGTCTTGAGATTTGCGTCGCCTTTTGTAGGACGTGTTTCCATGGTTGCCGAGCGGAAACCGCCGTAACCTTCAACTAAAGGAGTTGCAGAGGCCGCAGTCCGTTCTGGAAGATGGGGCGGCGTGGCCCAGTTGGTCCCGTGACTGTCTCCCAACCTGATGATCCACAAAACCCAGTGTACATTTAAAGATCGGAAAGCTAATAATATTCGATATTTAGCAAACACCCCAGGCAAGCATATCTTCACTGCTAGCGCTCCAACGACAAACCTCACCACGATAACTTAAATTTCCTTCTTTTCATGGTTGCAGACGCGTTTTTTTACTAATATTCCATTTAGCCCTAACATGAACGTTTTCAAGCCAGCAGGTAATTCACGTTTTTGGAAGGATGAAATTAGTCAGTGAAATACAAATCGGCCTTTTGAATGTTACATTTGAGGGCCACTTTGTCACGCATCTGATGGCACCACCAGGCCTAGAATCTGCATCCATATATGTGCATTATTTGTGTGACCCAATATAGTTTATATATTGAGACTTATGACAACACGGTAACGCGTTATTATTATTATTATTGTTGCGTCTGTTGCGAGATAATCACATTAGGAGAGTCGCATTATCACCGAGTACTGCCTGAGGTGGCGGAAACATTACTGACACCCGGTGGCCAGTGTAGAATACTACACACGTCTTTGAATGCAACTTTTCAATGGCTTCTATGTTTTTTTTACTTCATTTAGCCGTTATGCGTGAAAATATATATTTTTTTAAATGATATGATGACACCAAGCAGTTTTTCTATTCAGCGTGCCGGACTATGCAAGTATATTCCACACAAGTCTCATGAGATTGCTGGTTCTGTCTCCAGGTGGTTTGACATCGGCTGTTTGATTCTAGAAGACCCTTGTAATAACATTAAAGTGGAGGTCTTCACCCAGGCAGTTCCTCTGGCTCTGGAACATGTCCAGCAGGTACACGTCATTACTGCAAACAAGAACCACATATTTCTCATATTTGACCCGTGTCTTGACTTTTATTTTTTTTGCAATGACTTAGACGTTTGTCAGGGAAGCAGCTCACATCAACGTCTCACCACGACTGGATCCGACATCCACCCACAATATCCACAATAATTGTCCTATTAATGTCCTACGCAAAACAAGTTTAGATGTTGACTTTGGTTGCAGTAATACCTCATTTATCACGTTTAAAGTACATTTCCACAAGTAGTATTCCTTATTGATCAATTGAATATTTTTGTAGTGTTTACAACCTACTTAATATGAATTTTAACACTATTAGAGACCTCTAGACTTGAGATAGCACCCCTATGGTCATTACCACAACGTTGTGATACATCTTTTTTGATCACGTCACTGATGCGCAAACAAGTTTTGGGGCGACCGCGTTTCTAGTCCAATCAAAATCAATGTTGCTGTCATCTGCACACAGGCGCAGTCCCAGACCCCGCCAGACTACAGCCTCCGTTGGTCCGGCCTTACAGTTACAGTGGGTGAGATCCTGGAGCGCAGTCTGCCCAACGTGAGCAGAACAGAATGGCATTTGGCCATGACGGGGATGACACAAAGGCAGATGATCCAGAGTGCTGCCCGGGCCTTAGCGGGAATCTACAAACAGAGGCTGCCACCCAGAACTGCATGAGGCTTTACTGCGTTCTGTGTGTTTCTCATCTAATGGGGATGTTGAAGGAACACTATCTGACTGGTACTTGTGTGTCTTTTTTTTGTGTTCCCCTCAGTGGGCAAAGCCAGATGCACGTCTGCGAAGATTAGTGGTCACTGACATTCCAACCCAACCGGATTTTACTGTAGCGCATCAACTCCCAAAAGTCAATTCTATCATCTGCTCATTGGCGCTGAGATTATTACATTATTACTACACATTGGGATTTATGTTAACGGTGTAAGCAATATTATTTTCCTGTATATCCCATTTGTTACCTGGCGTGAGCCAAAAATGGAAAAGGCAGGCACATTCTACCATCAAGGTGATTTTCATGAATCACCACATCGACGTAAAAAACCCCAACAACCCACATTTCCTGATCATTGATATGTGGGGCGACTCTAAACCTGTAGCATTGTAGCCATGCAGGACTCAAGCGGAACCTGAAAGTCTGTGAACACTGAGGAAAAACTGCTCATTTTTCTGTGTGGCTCTCCTGGAAGAGCGGCCTTTTCTACTTTTACTTACAGCAAGCCACACTAAACAACAAGGCATTGTTCACTGAAGCACAGTCAAACGGCATAAATACTTGTATTTGTCACAAGCATGCTCCAAAATGTTTAATAACAATTTTACCTCAAAAAGTGATTTATTGACAATTAAAACAGGTCTCGATTAATTAAATAACGGATTAATCATGGAGTGATGGATTAATTGTTGCGGCTCCATCTTGATATTTACACCCCTTGTCACACATCACAAGCTTATGGACCCAAATGCTTGCCTCACTCCCAGTGCAACCAAAAGTGACTGGCGGATTATTAAGCGTTGACTATTACCTCTTGAGCCACACCCACCAAATGTGAAGGAAACTGCACTGCATAAATAAATGAGATGATACAATAAGTGCTTATTTGCATTAATAAGGCTGTGCAACGCTAACGTACTGAAGCGATTGTAATAAGCCCTGCGGTGTTTATTGACAGTAGTGCTCGGGTGTTGGATGAGAATGCGTTATAAAGGCTAATAAATCCTGGTATTGTGCACTTATTATGTACTTTATTAACAGTTACCAATGCTACTGGATGCAGCTACTGGATCTAAAGTGGGAACAGTGCCTTATTAGGAGCAATAAAGTCATGATCACACACCTATTAACCCTTTAATAGATCCTGTTATTAAAATGGTAATGATCAACTTTAATTACTACTTATTACAGGCACCTCAGTGTAAAGTGTCATTGCTAAATTTCATTTCTTTGAATAAAACGACTTGATGCACGTATTTGTCTAAACTCACTTTGCAAAAAAATAGCAGGCTATACATCGTATCGTGATAGTCAACCCAAATATACCGGGATATGAGTTTTGCTCCAAATCGCCCAGCCGCCGCAGAAATTTTACACCAGGGGTCTCAAACTTGCGGCCCGCGATACGGTATTTTATGGCCCCCACCTTAATATGGAAGCTGAACGTTAGTACGAGTGAGTTTCATATGAATGGCACTTTTTACAGTTTCGTGTGCGGCGCTGACAAACCTACCAATCACGGTGGGGTACATGGCTCCCAGGGGCGTGACATTGACCGGACTTGATGCAGGTGGAGAAACATTTTTCAATGATGTGAAAAACGGATCATTTTGAGAGTATTAGTAGTAGTTTTGCACACAACGTCTTTGCACCAGTGTCCTTCATTATCTGATTTTGTGTTCAAAAAAAGACGTTTGTGTTACTTGTTATTTTTGGTTGCACTGAGTGAGGCAGGCGTGACCTTAAATTGAATGATCTGTGAAGAAAAAAGTGTTAAAAAAGTGACAACGTGTTCCTCTGGAGGTATACAACTTGTGTTTGAATGACATGCCGTAAATGCTCCAATTTACACCTTGGCGGGTCCGTTGTCGACACAAGCAAATACCCGCTAGACTGTAATTAGCAGCGGGTCTCAAAACAAAGATTTGATCAACTGTGGCTCAAGGCAACCTCTTGTAGTTTTTATTCACTCCGCAAGATTTATGAGCCTGAGCTACCTCTGCATGCGCTTGAAAACATTGGTACCGTACCATAGCGCCATGCTTACGTATAAACACCCCTTCCGGTATTGCAACATCGGTACTGTTGATGCTGTGTTGTGCAATGTACTTGTTAATAAATGGTCGTGTGCCCACAGAACTGTTTTCCATTCCACTTTCTCATGCACTACAAATGATTACTATAGTAGATGATTTTCCACATTTCGGAAAGACTTCTTCCCATTCACTTCCTGCCGAATAAACAAAAACTGGAGCATTTACGGTATGTGTTTTTCTTTTTAATCCAATGTTGATGTTTTTCCAGACTATGGAACGCAATACTGCAAAATAACCAACAGTTGCACTTCTGTGTTCGTCAATAATCCGTTTCAAACGCTCAGTCAATGTTTCCCACAGTAAATCATCTAAATCCGCCCAAAATATTACCGCAAAACACATTTTTGCAGTCTATCAATAATTGTATGTGCAGACAAAATGTGAAATACATCAAATGTGTAGGGGGAAAGTTAACTTCACTTTGACCTTCTTGAAGATGACCTGTTTTCTGAAGACACACCCTGTCATGTGTCTCCTTCCTATCATTCCCCCTGCAACCTGTGTTAGAAGTTCCTAACTTTTGCATCATTTGCAGTCCTAGTGAACGCTGCACGGCCGTCGAGTGGTTAGCATCTTGGCCACACGGTCAGGAGATCTGGGTTCGAATCTCCGCTTGGCATCTCCGTGTGGCGTTTACATGTAGCCCCCCGGGTACTCCGGTTTTCAAAAACATGCAATTGGCGACTCTAAATAGTCCATAGATAAGAATGTTTGTTTGTCTGCCCTGTGAGTGGCTGGCGACCAGTCCAGGGTGTAGCTGGACCAGCTGGGATAGGCTCCGGCATCCCCCTGCAGCCCATACGAGGATAAGCGGCATGCAAAATGCATGGATGGACCTGGCCTGGACACCTCAAAACTGAGGTTCCACTTGAAACCGTAGGAGCTATCCACACGCCAACGGATTTCTCATCCACACGGCAACGGATTTCTCATCCACACGCCAACGGATTTCTCATCCACACGGCAACAGCATTCTGAAAGGGTATTTTTGGCAAACTTTGTTCCCCCCGTTTGATGACAAACCAACATAATATGTGAATATTTCGAGCGGCGTGACTCACCCCAGTCAACATTCTCCGGATTTGTAGTTCTACACGTACACTCCACAATGACCCGCAGACGTAATGCCACTTTTTGTAAGTCTAGACGAGCCTCGGAAAGCAGAAGATGACGGACTCCATGTGCCCCTTCTATGGTCCGGTGTGTCACGGTGTTGCATCGTTTTCACGCAGCGATCCGTTCCCGTCTGGATGCAAGCATCCGCTAATCCGGCACAGTGTGAACCCACCACAAAATGATCCACTTACCACCTCGCAACTTTTCTTTTGTGCTTTTACTTCTAGAGTATGTGTGTTTGAAGTAGTATTTGTGCATCTTTCTCAGACAAGCCAAAATTTGAGGGATAAGACTCACACATTAACTATTTATTTTGGTGGGTGCACAGATGAAAAACATTTCAATTTCAGCCATTGTGATGGGATACACAAGCAGATTGAATCCTTTGTTTAATTGAGACGGCTCTTTGCTTTTGTGTTTTACAATTAGTTTTTGTTGCGATCTGCAGGCGTATAAGCAAACACTTGACAGAAACATATTGTTAGTTTTGGGGGTTTGGAGCAAAAGAACCGACTCCTTTAATAGAGACGAAATTGCCATTTTTGATGTGAACGAATCGGCTGCAAGTGCCGGCTCTTGAAAATGAGTGACAGGAGCCGGCTTGCGTCGTTGAGAGCTAATTGGGGGCCGATTTTGACGTAGTTTGATCATTGATCAATTTTAATATATCGTGTACCCTTTTTACCCAATTCACATAATTTGGTAATAAATGTAAGACAAAAAAAAATCTGAGGAGACACTTGGGAGACAAAAAAACACGGCTCTTTTTTGTGAGCAGAGCCAAAAGACCCGGCTTTCTAGGAAGAGCCGAAATTCCCTTTACTACTTGCCATCACTGATAGGCTAGGCAACTGCACTGCAACTGTGACGTCACCGTCAAGCCGGCAATAGACTCCGCCTTTCGAAGAGCACCCGTGCACTTGTCAAGCGAACCCAAGGATGACGAAGAAGAACGCATTGCGTCGAGCGCTCCCATTGGCCGGTCGTACCGAACGTAAGGTTTTCATAGAAGCGTCCATATGGTAGAGCCCCGCCCCCCGCCGTCATTCCGGGCAGACGAGACGTTTGGTGCTAGGAGCACCTGGCCGTGTATGCGGTCCACAGGAAGCACGCCGCCCACTTCAAGCCCCAAAGATGGCGAGCGTCGCGGCGACTCCGGCCCGCCAGAGGAGCGCGTGCGGCGGCGACTCGAGGCTCCCCCCGGCCAGGATGAGCAGACTGCAGGAGAAGCAGCAGCTCCGGAACCTCAACGACCGCCTGGCCGTCTACATCGACAAAGTCCGCAAGCTGCAGTCGGAAAACGACACCCTCCACCTGAAAATTAGCGAGTACGAGGAGGTGAGGAGCCGGGACGTGAGCGGACTGAAAGCCTTGTACGAGACGGAGCTCGCCGACGCCAGGAGGTGTCTGGACGAGTCCTCCAAGCAGCGCGCGTGGCTGCAGATCGAGCTGGGGCGACTCAAATCCGAGCACGAGCAGCTGACTCTCGGGTAAGGCGGCGGCGCTTCGGACGATAAAGAGCACAAATATCGCTTTTCATTCGCTTTGTTGGGACCTCGCGACGGTTTTAGCCTGAGCGACGGTCCAGACCGCCATTGACGCTTTTCACTGGCTTTGTTGTGGCCTCATAACGGCTTTTAGCAACTGACGTGACGTGTTAGCAACGTAACTAGCATGGTGCCTTCACGTCCCGTACTGTAAAAAGCGAACTACATACCGCGACTGTGCTTATTTACACCGCGGGGTGTAGCATTCCGGGATGAAAAGTGAGCGAAACTCCTAAATAATAGACTGGAAAGGAAACGTGTCGCCATCTTTGAACTACGAGCGCGATTTTTTGGTTAACGTTGAAAATGTACACGCACATCCCGGTTAGCGAACAATATGCCGCTCGTCTTGTTGTTATTAACACACCAACTGTGTTCTTAATGTGTTTTTATATCAAAACATCCTTGTTAGCAACTCGCTAATGCACGGAAACAGTGACGTCACCAGCGGTCGACACAGTAGTTCTTTGATAACTAACACAGTTTACAGTTTAACGTTATAGGTTGGCATGCATACAACCACACGTGACTGGGATAAACCAAGCTTTAAAGTTACTTCGACCTGCATTGAAGATGGGCTTGTTGACAAAGACAATTTGGCAGCGAGATCAACACAAACACTTTATCAGCACATTTATTTGGCTCCAATTTGGGCTATTTTGCAGACATGACGCCCATCAAACAGTTGTACATAACCAACCTCCACAAGGGAGCGGATACCGTGTGGAGCTTGAAACATCTGTTCACAACTGAACGTTACCAATGAGGGGAGATGAATGTCAGTTGACTGATCTACAAAGCAACGTTTACGTGATCAACCGGTGGCTGGGGATGGACCTAATGGGCACCCCTGCCTTACACAATGGTCAGTTTGGGCCTATCCACGTGCTTCTCTGCTGATAACAGATGGGAGTCTTTGTCGCCATCGGGTGGGCTGAAAGTGTAACTACAGCTTGTAGTGTTTTAGTAAAACTGTGTGTTGCTCACAAATTTCCCATGTAGCCTGAAGATGACCATGAATCCAGTGTTCCAAACTGCTTATAAATGTGTTTTGTCAGTGATCTTATTTTGGCACCGTGCATTTTCCCTCAAGCTACCACAAGAGGGACTCTGAGGCAGCAGGAGCCCAGGCCCGGCTCAAAGACTTGGAAGCCCAGTGTAACGCCAAGGATGCTATGCTTGCTACGGCCTTGTCTGCCAAGAACAGCCTGGAGGCCGCCATAGCCAGCCTGCAAGATCAAATGCAAGAGGTTCAAAGCATTGCTTCTTTATCATTTACCACCACTACATTTCAATTATACACAGCTTTGCAAATGTTTTGCTTGGTCTTCATTCTGCTGGTGACATGTCTTCAAAGATTGCGTATGAACTTTTCTTTGTCAGTTGGATTTGGGTCTCACCCAGGCCAAGAAGCACCTTAGTGAGGAGATGCTCCTTCGCGTCGACTTGGAAAACCGCTACCAGAGCCTGACAGAGGAGATGGACTTTCGTAAGAGCATGCACCAGGAGGTGAGGACTTGATGGAACTCTCTCTCACGCACACACACACGGGGAACACCCACCTCGGTAAAAATGTGCCTGATTGGCTGACTGACTCACTCCGCTCCACACTTGTGCTGACGGCAACTTAGCAATACCCAGAATGGCAAAGGCTCAGCCATTGATCAGCTCTAAGATGATCAAAGACAGTCTGGAGTTACCTCAAAGTACTGTGACAGTTAGAAGACATGTGTGAAGCATCGTGATATGGGGATGTTTCTCCTACTATGGTGTTGGATCATCACTTTGGATAAAACCACGCCCACAAATGTTGCTAAGAATAAAGTTATAGATGTCCGCCACCTCCCGGTGCAAACTACATTAGCTACACGAGGCACCGTATTTGCAGAAATGGCTGGTTAAATTCAGCAATGTTGATTGTCGCAATTTTGCGCCTTTGGCTCTTAAAAGGCTACTGCACACCGGTCACCTGTACAGATGTAAATATAATACAGTTTAAGAACCATACTCGTTTCTTTTCCGATTCAATACTGAGTCAAATTCAGGCTAATTTTGGCGATAGCGTTTTCATACCGATAAATTGTTTATTTCATATTTTAAGAGAGCTCATAAATTAAAGAGACAGCAGAGGAACAGATTCATGTATTTTAAAACAGATCAATAATTGACATATTGTATTTTTATTGATATTTTGATTTCAGAATCCACTTTAGAGACTAAAGACCTAGTATCGAGGGCATCGGTATTTCAGTATCCCCAAATCATCATGGCGGATGCCTGGTGAGGTGCGTGTGATGCGGCTTTCAGGTTGAAGGCGATCGGCCGGCGCATCTTGACGGGACAGCACGGGATTTGCCTCAGCAAAAGAGGGAGCGAGACCGGCGGCGTGTGTTTGTTGAGGGAATCGTGCGGCTGTTTGCTTCCAGCACCGAAGAGGACGACTTTAGTGGTTTTTGGTTGCAAGAGGAGGATGACGACGACAGCAGGCGAGGTGTACTGTTTGCTTTTCGGCTTGGAAAATGTTCCGTGTTCTAAATAGCCCGTGTTAGGATGTGTACACCGGCGGCTCATGCGGTAGACAGTTGCGTCCGGAATACTGCATGCACAAATCTTTTGCTCTTGTTAAATGTGGTTGGTGCGCGTTCAGAAGTCCTGAATGACGGTATGCTACAGCCGAAAACTGAATCAATATCAAAATGCCGCTAAGGTCATTCTATTTCCTCGAGTAGCTTTCAGACAGGACTGACAGCTTTGTTCTCACAGGAAGTGAAGGAGGTGCGGCAGCGGTACGAGGCACGTCTGGTGGAGGTGGACTCGGGGCGAAAGGAGGAGTACGAGTATAAACTGACGCAGGCGCTGGCCGACATGAGAGCTCAGAATGAGGAGCAGTTCAAGATCTACAAAGACAACATGGAGAGTGCTTACATCACCAAAGTACGCATTGCGTGTACACACTGAGCAGTACTACAAAGTACACAAATGTACTTTTCACGAAATAGGTCATGTGATGCCTTCTTATTTCAGTCTACACTTGATTTCCTGTAGAAGCAGTGACAGAAATAAATCAAGTCACTGAAAGCAACACTCGCATCAGCAAATGAGCAACTTCCTGCCTGCCAGGAAGAAGCCGCCGTGTCGTTCCTCTTTCGGCGTGAAAATAAGAGGCAAACCTTTTTCACGAGCTTCTTTTGTGTGTCCAAAGATGGATGACCTGCGTTGCCAGTCTGAGATGAACAGGGCGTCAGCCAGCTTGGCCCGGGAGGAGCTGAGAGAGTCCACCCTAAGGATTGAGAGCCTCGCCTCCCAGTTGGCAGGGCTACAGAAGGAGGTTGAGTAATGTCCTTAGCATTTGTGTTGCAAAGTCCTCAACAAGTAAGTCCGTGACATGAGCTACATTTAAACCTACTGTGGCTGCTCCATAGGTGGTCCTGTGATCTCGTATGGACTAGTGAAGGACCCGCCCGCAGCCTGTCCTTCATTTGTCTTTGCTTTTGGTCGCCAGCTTGAGCCATCCGGAAAATGCAATGAGGAAAAAGACAGACAAAATAGTCAAATCGGCACCAAACGACCTTTATTGCAGGTTTACTTAGCTCTCACAGGCACAATAATAATAGCATAATAATCATATTCACAACACGGGCTGCCATCTCCAACATCACTTCGTGTCTAAGGTGTTATTTATGTCACGAGTGGCTTTTCTGTTGTTTTGATGTCCACTATTTTGGGTAATAGGAGTGTAAAGGCGACCGTATAGGTATGGCCTCATGGCCTGGAGGCTCTAATAATGTCAAAAATTGTATTTAGAAGGTTGTACACAGATTTTGTTTTAATGCTCTGCTAAGAAAATATTCCGTGTTTAAAAAAGGAATGCTTTTTGGTGGACGTGGACTTTCCATTCAAGTTTTACTGGAAGTTGTGACTAGCCAGTGTGCAGTATGTATTGGAAGGATTGTAGTAGATACGTTTTTAATGCAGCGTCCATGCATTTGCAGTTCATGTTGAATCTCACGTCTCCCCCCCCCATTGCCGCCACTGTCAGAACCGGGCCTGGCGTGATCGCATCATGGACCTTGAGGCAGCGCTGGCGCAGGAGAAGAACGCGAGCCGCAAACTACTGGCCGCAAAAGACAGGGAGGTGGCGGAGATCCAGGCCAAGATGCAGCAGCAGCTGGACGAATACGAGCAGCTGCTGGATGTGAAATACGCGCTGGACATGGAGATCAATGCATACCGTAAACTTCTGGAGGGAGAAGAAGAAAGGTGACGACCTTCAGGCCACCGAAACTGAAGGCTTAGCTTCTGTGGTGACCTGGCCTCTTTCTGTTGCAGATTGAAGCTCTCTCCCAGCCCTTCCTCCCGTGTCACCGTGTCGCGAGTGTCTTCTAGCAGCCGCAGTGTTCGGACAGCGCAAGGGAAGAGGAAGCTTATCGACGTTGAGGAACAGGAAGCCAGCAGCTCTGTGTCCGTCGCTCACTCCTCCTCAGCCACAGGGCCCGTAATCATCGATGAAATCGACACCGATGGCAGATTTATAAGCTTCCACAACTCTGGTCACGAGGTGAGAGTCCATGTTTCCGGTAGCCACGTTCTTCTGGATGCGCAGTCAACCTGGCTCTTTGTACGGCGTAGGACCAGGCCATGGTGGGCTACGAAATCATCAAAAGCATTGGAAGCGTGACAGCCACCTACAAGTTCACACCCAGATACATTATGAAGGCTGGTCAGAAAGTCACGGTAAGACGAGAACATTCTCACGGCTCTTGCTTTCCACACCAGAATGACCCAGATTACGGTCCAGATAACAAATTGCGACTGACCATACGTTTCTGGTTTTCTATCCACCATGCAGTAACTGGTCCATTTGTGATAACATGTAGTGCGTGGAGTGTTTTGCTGACATAAGCATCTTTCCCGGAGCCCATTTTTCCTCTCGTACAATTACGACTTTAAATCTCATAATTTTACGACTTTAATCGAAAAATCTTATGTTTTTTGTTTATATGGAAATTCTAGATTTTTTAGAGGGCTTTATAATGGAAATAGGTGTGTCCCGTTACAGGCATTGTTAGCTGCCTCGTGCTAGCTGTTTTTCTTTGTTTGGCGCACACACAAAAGGGAAAGACGTTTATTCCTGATAAGGATAGTGTATGATGGTTCAAATTCCAAATAATGCAATAAATATTTTTATGGCCGTATTGATTATTCTCGGAGCTCGGCCTTTTGCTGATAGGGTAGGAACGTGATCCCATGAACGATGGGTTCTACCGATCACATTTTTAAAGCTAACTGGGAGGACTGTTCTCTTGTACAGGTGTGGGCTTCCGATGCTGGTGTGAGCGCCAAATCTCCGACAGATCTGGTGTGGAAAAAACATTGCTCATGGGGTTCCGGCGAGGACGTCCATGTGGTTTTGATCAACGCTCAGGGAGAGGTGAGACCATGGCGTTGCATTTAGAAACGGTCTCCTCAAGATAAAATTGCTGGTATCTCTCAAAAGAGTACAGTCAGCCCTTGTTACATGGCAAGAAAAATGAAAGAATGGCTTGATGATTGCTGTTTTATGGCCTACTATTAGTGGTATATAACGTGGTGACGTTGGATATTCAGCTCCATAACTACAGAGGTTGTCCTCCCTCACAGTGCCCGGACTGCTCATAAAAATACCCGAGTATATATTCTCCTAATTAAAAATAAACAGGAAATGGTTCCGAAAATATAAGTATTGATTGAATCATTTGAAGAACCGTCAGAACGCAGTGCTCCTACTCAAGTATGGAAAATTCGTGTTTCCAAGACTGTGACTATTTTCTTTTCTAAAAGATACAATTTTGAGTAACCTAAAAAAAAGAAACGGATGAAGCGGTTTTACTTGCAGCGTGAGACCAAGTCGGACAGCATATCTGGATTTTGTCTTTCTTGGAGCATCCAACCCGGACGTTAACACCTGGAAGTAAAAGCTGACGTGTTGCTCTTGGGTTTTGTATTTGGTGTTTTTCAAACGTCCAACCCAAAGAATATGTACTGATTGGAAACGTTTCTCCTAGGAGGTGGCAAAGAGAAGCACTACTTACAAGACGGCCATCGATGAAGGGAATGGCGACGAAGACGACGACGAAGAGATTAGAGATCACGTCTACCAACATCAAGTGAGCACACAAAATACGCTTTAGTTAGTTTAGACCAGTAGTTCCGGTGTCAGTGCAGACCTGCCAACGTGTACAAATTTAGGGGGTCCTAACTTGACCCTGTCGACTGCTGCTGGTCATCCTCCCACCCCGTTTTTTTGTTGTTGAAGCTAATAAATGAAAAACAGCGATTTTAAAACAAAGGTATAAATGCCTGACTTTTTTTGTGCAGTGTGACCCTCATCCTGCCAGGCGAGGCTGCGCCATCATGTGATCCCTCTCGGCCAATCAGCTTCTCGGAGCGCCCGCCCCCGTCGTCTGCCGGCCCGACTACGGAAACTGTTCTATCGCGGCAATACCGTTTTGAATTTTGCCCGATCTTTTCCTTAGACTTACTTTGATGAAGTACTACACTGAAACCTCCAAAACATTTGAAGATTGGAACTTTACTTTTTAGTTTTAGTGCATTTTTAAAATTATTATTATATAATATGAATGTTTTTTAAAATCACTATTTATATACTTGGGGGGGGGGGGGGGGATCCTGTGAGCCTGGATCTTTAGAAAAGTAAACAAAAAATGTTCTCGAGACCGCATGATTGTATTTCATGGAAGTCATGGAAGTAAAAACCCTTCTGTGCAATGTGTACTTCTCGTATCTGCCACTAGATGTCACTGTCCCTTCCAGGATGATAGTTTTTCTTACCATACATGCAATTATTATTTTATTGTATGCCTCAGCATGAGTTAAAAGCTGCGGCCTTAAGGTGGTTGGAGCTCGTTATGGTGGTAATCTCAGAACTTGTTGGTGGACATCCGCGTCGAGGGACGCTGTCAAGCTGACAGTATGTTCAGTAGTACTTATTTAAAGACAGACTTGGGATGTTTTTACATGAAGTTGTACGGCCAAATTTGGCCGCAGAAGACCAGGATCTCACACACCTCCTTGCAGGTGTGATCGGTTCCTGATCCGTTCAGGAAGTGCTTCAGTTGATCAGCCCTGCAGTTTTTGGTTGTGATACTTCTCACGACGTCTTAGCATTCGCATACCAACATACACTCCCGGGTCGTAAGGAGTCGCTTGTTCCTTAAGCTTAAAAATAGGTTACACACACACACACACACACACACACTAGTGTGACTAAGCCACCTGTGATATTTATGCAAGCTCTTGAAGTGTACTGGAGAGTAGAGAATTAAAAAAAGTCTTAAAAATCCCTAAAAATGTCATAAATTATCTTATGTATGATATTGTCCTAATCCTGTCCATCCTGGTCACACCCAAACACACAGTATGTACGTATCATGTCCCTCATAGAGGGTTGTGTCAGGAAGGACATCCGACGTTAAACTTTTGCCAAATCAATCAAACAGAACAAAATGATTGGATGTGGCGACCCCTGATGGGATAAACTGAAAGGAAAGGAAGAATCATTTTGTGTTCCTGTTACACTTTGGCCATGCTCAACATAGAGTGCGTGTCCCCATGGTGTGTTTTTTTGTAACACATTACTGTTACGTGACAGACGTGGAGGTCTCGCAATGCTGGGACGTCAACAAGAACCGGGGACACGCCGTTTCTCCACTTGCACAACTTCCGGGAGTGACGCCGACAAGTTCGTCGTTCTCGTGTAGGCAAAACCGGAAGTGGGTAGTTAAAAAAACAACACGCATCGCGAACTACGCGGGAAGCTTGATAAAGAGCATTCAAAATGTATACGTTGACTCCCGGACCTTTTACTTTGAAGGAAACCGTGGTTTCCGGTGCGGTGGCGTGTCGTAACCGGGTGACGTCACTGACAGCTTGTTTGCGACGGCGCGCGTGCCGTGTTATGTAGCGCACGTGCTAGCGCGCGCCGGGTATTCCACACGATGCTGTGCTGGGGCGGTTTGGTCGCGGCGCTTTTCTCCCTCCACGCCCTGCAAAGACTTTGCTTCCCTTACTTCTGGAAAGACCTCGTCTTCCTGTGGAGCCTCATCCGCTACGGCGCCAGGCTGGAGCGCTTCCGGCTGAGCTCCCGCGTGCGCACCGTCCTGGACACGTTCATCCGGCAGGCGGGACGCATCCCCGACAAGCCCTTCGTCACCTACGAAGGACGCGCGCTCACCTACAAGGACGTCGACCGGCGCAGCAACAAGTTGGCGAACGTTTTCCTCCGGAGCGCCAAGGCCAGGAGAGGCGACTGCGTCGCCCTGCTGATGAACAACGAGCCGGACTTCATCTGCGCGTGGTTCGGGCTGGCCAAGCTCGGCTGCTCGGTGGCGTTCCTCAACACCAACGTCAAGTCCAGGTCCCTGCTGCACTGCTTCCGGTGCTGCGGCGCCAAGACCATCATAGTCGGCGCGGGTAAGGAAATCCTCTTACGGGTTACGTCACCGGGCCTTCCTTAGACCTTCTCCTCGGACACTTTGAGGAGCAACAACCGGAAAAACCGATCGCCCGTCCCTCCTCCATCGCTGTTAACTGGTTCCGGACCGAGCCCGAGAAGGGAAGCGCTACCGTTCGGTACCAACCAAGTTGGAGCGTAAAACCCGACTTGTGTCGTTATTAGAGGCCAACAGACACGGACTATTCCCGATTCAGCACAAACAAAGAAGACTCCGCCGTGATGGACTCAGTGTTGCGTTTGAGGACCGAGTCCGGGGAGGGATTCTAGTTATATTAGTTTTACATTTTGTCTTTGCCTTCTGCCACCCGGGCCGGTAGCTTTGAACCACATTACAAACATAACAACAATACGAGCACTTTTGTATACTTTGCTAGTAAATTTCCACATCTACACACCCCAAGAGCAGACCTTTTGCACGTTTGGATCTTAGTGAGGTTTTCAGTGGAGCTACAATACGCAAAAGCACAAAGGGGGAGTGTGACAAAAAGCAAGCCGTTTGTTGTAAACAACAACGAAACTGAAATAGGCTGTCTATCAGCTCATCAAAAGGTGAAGACCATTGCTCAAAATAGGACAAAAAACTCTCCAAACCAGAACAAAAAATGTTGTGAACAACGGCAATTGAAGAGAGAAGGGGAGGGCTCTGGGGCTGAATCCAATGTAATAATTCCAACAATCTCTTTTATTACAAATGTTGATCCAAAATCAGAGGAGAACGTCAGCGTCAAGCTAGCTGGAAGGTTTGGAGGGGGAGGAGAGAGCCGTGTGCTTAAAACTGCAATTTTTCTGCGCGTATCAGTTACTGGTAGGGATGGGAGGTAACCCCTTCAATACTTAAGNCTGCGCTGATGGCACCATCTATGTGCGGGACAATGGCAGTCTCTGCATGCGGGGAAACAGTGAAAGCAATGACGAAGCAGTGAGACCTTGGTCGCTTTCAAAACATCATCAAATCATTTGCTCCACTGCATCTCAAATTGACAATTACCATGAATAATAGCGCTAAAATATGCGACATCATTTGACATTGCAACCTCACCGCTTTGTCGTTAGGTCGGCGCAGTTGGTAATTTGATCACATTAGAACTATTTATGATCTATTCAAATCTTCAGCAAGGAGGTCAAGAATGACTTACACTAATGTGATTATCCCCTTAACCCTTGTATTATGTTAAAAAAAAATTACATTGATTATGTTGTGGGTCATTTTGACCCGTACTGTGTAAATCCATGCAAAACAGTAAAAAAGAGGTTAAAACTATTAATATCTTTATTTTACATTATATTACCATTTAGAAAAGAAACATACAAAACATTTTTAATTTTAATAATTTTAATTTCAATGGTATTTTCAAGAACTATTTGAACTCTTCACAAACATCTTTTTTTTTTGGTCTTTCGATTTGCTCAATTTTCAATGTGCAACATTTTCAATGTTCTCCACAGGATGGACAGAATGTAATTGTGTGATTTCTGCAGATGTAATTCTTGCATTTCACACAACAGGTACTTGTTTTACTGTCATTTTGGCCGGGACAGACCTGGCATCTTTTTTGTTTCTTCACACCTGTATGCAGTGGATCTATTGAAGATTGTTTGGGTGATGTGAGCTTGACTTTTTCAATGACAGCTACAGTTGCTAGAGTTTTAGGTGGCCTGGATCGACTCTACCTCCTGGGAGTGACAAGTGCTTTGTCAAGTTCTTCCAGGAAAAGCCGGCGTCGGAACAATTTGCCGGCATTTCATTGTTGGTCGATTTCAGTCCACAGGACATATGCATTGTAGGCAGACACGTCCACAATTTTGTAGAAAATCACTAAAGGCCATCGGGCAGTCTTGCGCTGGCAGCTGTATGTTGCAGTGACTTTGTCTAAATTGTCAACTCCTCCTTCAGTGGAGTTATAGTCTGTGATCATTTGTGGCTTCACGTCTTCTCTTGTGCTCAGAGATGCATCTGTGTGCATTGTGCTCAATACAAGAACATTCTTGTTTCTGTTTGGGCAGTAAGAAACAACTGTTGCTTTCTCACAGAAAGCAAATATTGAGGAATGCACAGGTCTGCCCTGTACCTTCAGAATTTCCTTGGGAAGTTCTGGCTTGTTTCTTCTGACCGTTCCCAACATCATCAGCTTCCTCTTTTGAAGTTCATCTCCAAGGCGATAGGATGTAAAGAAGTTGTCGCAAGTGATGTTGTGACCTTGCAGCCCTTCACTCATCTCCAGCACGACACGCATACCCCGATTCTTCTCAGGTGCTTCTCCAGGTAGCTTTCCTGTGTATACTTGGCATATTCCATGCATAGCTAGATTTTGCATCACAGGCTACCCATAATTTGATGCCATACTTGGCAGGCTTTTTCGGCATGTACTGTCGGAAAGAACAGTGCCCCCTGAATGGAACAAGGCGCTCATCAACAGTAACGTGGGGTCCAGGATTGTACAACAAAGGCAGAACTTCGACCCATTTATCCCATACATCTCTGATCGCAGCTAACTTGTCTCTTTCACGTCGAACAGCTCTGGTGTCGCGGTTGTCAAAGCGGATCACACGAGATATCATGGGGAATGTCTCCAGAGACATTGTGGCTCTGAAGATTGGCCTTCCATTTTCTTCGTTCCACAGACTTGCAGTTGCTTCTCCTTTTGACCTGTATACTCCGGCTAACAGCAGAATTCCAATGTAAGCATACAAGACAGTCTGGTCCAGTGGTTTCCTTTTCTCTTGAAATACATGCCTTCCCTCCAAATTAGTCATGTCCAGTATAATCTTCTCTATTGGAGGGGATATAAAGAGCTGAAATGCTGACTGAATATTATCAACTCGTGTGACAGCAAATCTTGTAGGACCGGGAGTCCTTTTGATGACATTGGAATATGGCAGTCTATCTCAACTTTGGTGTGGTGATGTGGAACATTTTATCTTGCCATCTTTAGATGCCCATGTCTTCTCTGTGGATGATGCAGTCCTTGGTTTTCAGCTGATAGAGAAACAATGGTAGACTTGTCCTCTGAATACTCCTCGTCGGAGTAAAATTGACAATCAGGATCGTCAATGACATTGTCCTCGGTCTCTGAAAAATCCTCTGTCTCTGAAATCTCTTCGTCTGCATCACTATCCCAGTTCAAAATCTGTGCCACAGCTTCTTCAACTGTTAACCTTTTGGAGCTCATTTTTGGTTCTTTTCATAGAGATGGCATGAGAAAAGTGATCAGGACAAGGGCGGGAAAGTTCCGCCTCTAACATCACCTGGGCACTCAGAGCAAGCTAAGACAAACTACATCAAAGAGATGACATGTGACAAGGGCAAGCAAGGGAAAGTTCCACCTCCAAGTACATCAAGGAAACACATTTATGTTTGATCTGAAAAGCTATTTACCCACATTAAAGTGTCCGGGTCAAAATGACCCGCAACATCATTATTGTATACAAACTCTGCACAGACATTGTTCTACACATTAAAGAGTCCAGATTTTACACACCAGTTCATGACCCAAAATTAGAAAAAGTCACAAAATTTCAGGAAGAATAAGAAAGGATAAACAGTATTTTGGTCAACATGAAAACTAAAAAGGGTCAAATTGACCCTTAACATAATACAAGGGTTAAGTAATATATAAGGGACATATGGACATGGAATATGTAATCGGCCTTCAAGGCATATTTGCTCTTACGTATGCCCATACAATATAAATATCATATAAAACATGCACGTCAGCATGTACGTGCACAACGACTGTACATGTTCGTGTAAATATTTTATGATCCCAAATCAGGCACTGACCAGAATTTGACAAACAATCTTTGTATAAGCACAAAACGAATGAACTATCT
>QODF01000222.1:314882-337363 GCA_024372805.1 Oostethus manadensis
CGGGAGAAGGCCCCCGGGAAGACCTAGGACACGCTGGAGGGACTATGTCTCACAGCTGGCCTGGGAACGCCTTGGTGTCCTCCCGATGGAGCTGGAAGAGGTCGCTGGGGACCGGGAAGTCTGGACTTCCCTACTGAAGCAGCTGCCCCCGCAACCCGGACCCGGATAAGTGAAAGAAAATGGAATGGATGGAAAGATATTATATTAAAATAACATTTCCAAATATTATTTAAGAAGAAAGTTGAGATATTAGAAAAATGTTTTTTTCTAGAACTATATAGAACTTTTTAGTATGCCTGTCACGGTGACAAATTTAGATGGGCAATAATTGCCCAACAAATTGTTATTGATATTACTGACAACATTTTTGGAGAGCATTTACGGGCCACTGTAGTTGGAATGTCAAGAGCTTTTCAATAAACTAAACAAACAAAAATTGCACTTAAATACATATCACAGTCACCAGCAAAACCAAAACGCGGACCCTGTCTCTGGTAAGAAAGACTTTGCGCTGTTTCTTGGCCGACCCAACGCCTCAGTAAGCCGGGCCCGTTGGGATGAAGGCTCTGCTGCACCCATCGGGCATTCGCCTCACAACCCATGTTAGCGTTTGCATTTGCGTGCTCATTTGTTGCTAGCCTCTCCTCCACATTCTGGACAAAAAGTCTTCATCGGAGTTTCACTCACTTTTTGCAGCGTTTTCTGCTGATTGTCGGACGGCTGCCATCCAAAGTCCAAACGGTGGATCTTGCACAGATCTCGTCCTGTTTGCCTTCAGCCGCGTTTACTGATTGCATTTGTGTCCACATGCATTCTCGGGAGGAGCGGTGCAAGGAACCCTCTATTGTGGGTCAAATGTGTAGCAATTTACTACTGCGTGCGTCGCTACTCTAATGGAAATCCCCGCTTTGTACTTGTCGCATGCGCTGCTTGAGTTCTTTAGCTCTTCCTCTTGACAAACGGACGACATGCAGCTTTAAATACGTCTAATCCTGACAAAATGTGGTATTGTGGCCGCAACGTAACGACGCACGACATTGACGAGACCGGACGTCACGTCTCCTTAACGTAGTCAGCCGTGGCAAGTCCGACGTGGTAGAGGGAGAAGTTCTCTTCCTACGCTGTGTGGAAGTGGTACTTACGTTACGTCTTACTTTGTCTTTTTTCCCCACTCCATTTGAAACACTTTACAAGAAATGAATAAAACGTTTAGAATAAATCAATTGGAGGCTAACTAGTTAGCTCGCCAGCATGCTATGCAGCCGTGGTCGTCTATCTTGTCCCTGCATGGATCTCGTAGCCTGCGCATTATTAATGTGGTGGAAAGAAAGAATAATAGGGGTGTATAGGTGACTATAGGGGTGTTATTTCATGTCTACCTGGCTCTAATAATAGTAAAAATGGGTTTAGAAAGTCATAAATAGGTTTTTTAAGCTCAAAATACCCACCGTATCAGTACAAGTGCCCTCTGCTGGTGGATAGTGATAGTTACAGTAGAACCCTGGCCGGCGCAAGGCGTGGTTTGCGTGTCAAAAAGTTGCCTCGGTTTGGGTCCATTGGCAAGTTGGCGTGCAATATGGCGCGTGTCACCGAGTCCAACTGTATTCTTAATGTATTTGTGTCATAAAACGTCATCGTTAGCATCCTATTAGCTTCCGAATTCATGGAAACAGGAATCTGCTGTTAGCGCCGTCGCCCTTTCATGATGTCATCGGCAGGCGACTCAGTTGTTCTTTGCCGACTGACACAGTTACGCCCATCCATCCGTTTTCTATGCCGCTTAACCTCATGCTGGAGCCTATCCCAGCTGAGCACAGGTCTCAAAAATGTTAACAGGAAACAGTGTTCTAGATTACCGTTGTAACTGTACATGCAGCAAACATATTGTAAAGGCGTATTAATGAGCGAAAGGGATAAACGAGCATTTCCTTACATTGAAGCCATGATTGATGCCGAAGACACGACATGGGGGCAAAGTAGCGTGCGACGCTTTTGGGTCCATTTGCTCAACATGACCTGGATGTGATTTCCCCCCAGACGTAGAGTGTCCTGATGGCATCATAAGCACCCTAGTGGAGGACGACATCCAGGTGTGGACCATGAAGAGGCAGTGTGGGAACACTCAGGTGCACAGCCTGTTGGCTCACATGGATGCTGCCTCGGACGAACCAGTACCGGCAGAGTTACGAGATGCCACTTCCCTCAAATCCCCCACCCTCTACATCTTCACCTCTGGAACTACCGGTGAGTGGCGGCTGCCCGCCACGAATCGGTTGTTTCAGTCATCTATAACCCGCAAGTCATGCTGGGAAAGGTGCGAGCCTTTTTGCTCACGGCATGTGCATTTCTCCCCAGGGCTTCCTAAGGCAGCCGTGATCACTCACCTCCAAAGCTTGAAGGCAGCAGGAGGCTTCTGGGCATTCGGGGTGACCGAAAGCGACGTCATATACATCCCCCTGCCGCTTTACCACAGCGCAGCATCACTGATCGGCATTGGTGGAGCCATTGAGCTCGGTAAGTTTGCATGTTTCAAAGTATAGTTTGCGGAGGGACGGGCGGGGACGGTGAAATATTGAGTTGAATTAGTCTCAGGATTGTATTTTTTACATCAAGCTATGCTGAAAATTTCATTGAACAAAAATTCAAGAGCAAAATGCAAAATGTAAAAAACCAGTTGATGGGGTCTTGTTTTATAGTACATGGGAATTTTGAAACATTACATTATTTGCTCTGAATTGTTTTTTTTCCAAACACCATATTTCAGCAAACTGATTTTTTTTAACTCAGTATTTCTATAAGCTACATTTCCAGCTTTTGCTCACAAATGTTTCTACCGTTAAAGTCGAGCGTCAAATAAAAATGGTACAACTTCAGTTCACAATCGCTGGCGAGGACCCGACTCAGAACAAAGGAAGACCGGTAACGAAGTACACACGGTCTGGTTCCGTGGCGAGTGAGACCGGGAAAGACGCCAGGGAGGGGCGGGAGTTGGCGGAGGAACAGCGCAAGTCTCCACGAGGCACATCCACACAAACAGCCCATAATCAAATGTTCACGGCACCACCTGATTGATTTACCTCGATTTTTTTAGGGACACTAAAGGCAACGCAAACAAACCGGCACAGAAACAACAAAAACACCTAAACTCTGTTAGCTGCCTCACTTTTTGTCCTCAAATGCTCCTCCATTTTCACATCTTCTACTCTACTCACTGCTCCTCACCTTGCCCTCCAATTGCAACCAGCTTATGCTAAAGCAGCCCAAACTCAATGGCAGCCTATCAGTGTCCACTTCTAGTTCATTTGATTGTTAGAAAAAGGAAAGTGTGAAGTTGGAGATTAGAAAAAGTGGCCCAGTGGTCGGCATGTCGGCCTCACAGCGAGGATATCAGGGCTTTGTCTCTCCGTTGGAACCGCTGTATCCTCTAAATGGTCTAGAGCTGCAACGATTAATCGATTGTTAATTGGTTATCAAAATAATCGGCAACTATTCGATGAATGGTTTCATAAAAAAGTACCATAAATATCCAAGCCAAGTAAATCCCATACCGTGCATTGCTGCACCCTCACCAGGCGCACACCACACCTACTGGTAGAACCACAAGCAGCTATGCCTGTGCCTTTCTGGCACAAGCGATGCCACCCTGCTATGTGCATCCCAAACCAGCCACGCCCTTTTTATTTACTGCCGATGCACAAGTAGCGATCTGGGTCAGTGACCTGTTGATTTGCAGAGTTTATGGTCTACACTTCGCTTTCAGTTTCGGTGACCGAGAACTTCCTATGATTTTTGGAGGGAAAACCCATTCTTGCATTCTTAAAGGGAGAACATTCTGCAAAGAGGAGAACATTTAAAAATGTCTTTTCTTCCCCAAATCGGATTCATCGGCCGATTGAGCGATTATGAAAAACCTCCATTCATTATGACTTGAGTCCTTTATACTGAAGGAGCTGCGGCAAAATGAAACGCGTAGTTTGAAAACCTGCATGACACAACCAGGGACGCTGCCGGAGGGCAGAGTGCAACTGAATGATGCTCTTTGTGCCGAGATGCGTATCTGCCCCGGCAGGGATCAACACGGGAGGAAATAAGCGAGAGTACGATAACAAGCTGACAAAACCGCTTCAAGGACATTGTTTGCGATCAAGTGGAACAGGTTCAAAAAAGGCTAGAGGCCAAAATTGGGAACTCTGATGCCCCGCTTTTCACTTGGCCTAAGTTCTTACTAAGGGCCTTCTGAGCTGCAACAGAAGACTGAAGACCCTTGTGAAGAATTGTTATTGCTGTTGTGGCACGGCGCCGTGCATGGCTGGCACACGGTAGTCTAAACCGTTTTTGAATGAAGCAGTCCCGCCAGGATTTTGTGGGCTTTTCTTTTGAATGTTGTGGCCTAAAATGACTTTTTCCCCCTAAAGGTTGCAGCAAAAGTTGTAATGTTTGTTGTTTTCCAACAACATTGCATGCTCTCAATGTTGTAAAAGTTCTTGCAGCCTAACCCGGAAAAGCACAGGTACGCAACACATCCAACAAATGTGCTTCCGTGTGCTTTGTGGTGGACCGAGAGTCTGGTCCAAAAGATATTTTGATCTAACCGCTACCTTCAAATTGGTGCTGCGGAAAAGACGCTCGACTGGTCAGGGACTGCTTCCGGCCAATCGGCAGCTGCCGCGCTGAATTATGGGACATGTAGTTTATATGTTACTAGCGCTTCATATTGCCGGGCCATCGTTCATTCATCCATTTTCTATACCGCTTACCCTCATTGGCGTCGCGGGGATGCTGGAGCCTATCCCAGCTGGCTCTGGGCGAGAGGCGGGGTACACCCTGGACCGGTCGCCATTTAATCGCCGGGCACAAATAGACAAACAAACATTCACACTCACATTCGTACCTATGGACAATTTTACAAAATAAAATCTTTGAATGCCGGGCGGATGTGGGCCGCGGGCCAGGACTTGGTGACCTGTGGTGTAAAGGTTATTGCATGGCTGGAGAGCTCCAATAATGCTAGAAAGTGTGTTTACACAGTCAGACACAGGTTTTCTATCCTCCAACTATGTGAACCGTTTCTACTATTTTCTTGACCTGATGTGAGGAAGATTGAACTGAGGTATTTTTGATCTGTATTTTCATTCTAGCCCTCGATGAAGATGAACCGGGCATCTGTTGCTCCAATTGTAGTCCCACACTAACAACAAATGACAACGGTATCGTAGTACCGTACTTGCCGTAGTCTCTGGTTGTGATCTCAACATTGTGTTGCTGCCTTATTTACAGTACAGGTTAGATTTTGTTTTGTTGCGCCGGGAGGATTTGCTGTGCGCTGGGAACACGAGGTCGGTGTGTAGCCTAGAGGGAACGGTGCTCACGAACACGGTTGGACTCGTGCAGCGTACTCATGGCACAGCATACTGTAGGCCAACTGCAAAATGTATGCGCACTGAGGCAAAATGTTGCCGTAAGTATCGGACGTCAGCTGAAAACCACGTTAGGCGGGGTGTATGCTAACCAAGGTTCCACCGTAGCACCACACGGCCGTCTCCGCTCCGAGTCAGGCTGCAAGTTTTCCGTGTTGCTATTAGTCTGCATATCTTTTGAATGCTTTCCCCTGGAATTGCACGCTTTGTGCACAATGTGTGCATTCTCTTGAAAATATGCTGGTGTGGCTCATCTCTTGAATGCCTAATATGTTGCTTCACAACGTACAGTAAATAGAACCCTTGTCCTCGAAAGAACCATCTATCTTAGCGTGATGCCAAGGTCATTGACCCTGACTGGTGGAGGTCAATGTCCAAATGGTCATTGTCATATGCACGAGCTAGAGAGTCCCGCAAAAGTGAGTCCACGTCTGTTAATGTGTTATTGTATCTCTGCAGTGAACAAATGACACTTTGATACAATTTTCGGTCCCCTGACCGTGGTCACCTCTGATACAATACCAATACTAGTCCTCAACAGTAGGTATGAGAAAAACTCACCCATCGACTTGTTTGTGAATGTGGGAAATAGTTTTATGCACAATGTAGGGTTGGCGAGGCATAGGCCAGGTTCGAGGTGCACGAAGAAGAGTTGAAAGCGTGGCACCACGGGAAACTTCTGCATGGCGAGTTTTGCTCTCCGCGGCAATGGGTCTTTCTTTTTTACTCCCATGCGGCTGACGTCACTCCTGCTCCTTGCGACTTTGTCAGCACACTAGCAAACACCGTTGTTGTGATCACGTGGACTCGATTCGGTTGCTGCTGGGTAGACATGCTGGGGTGGACTCTGGAATCGACCGCTTGTATCGGAGTGTCAGTTTCTGCGATTTGACAGAGATATATATTTTTTCTTGCTAATTACATGTCGCACAGGTGCTGCAAGACAGGACAGCATACAGTTTTTATATCAAGGAGCTGGGCATAGACCTAACTCAAGCCGGCATTCACCAAAAGGGGGCGTATGAAAACCGTGGTTTGTCCGTGTCGGTGTTTGTGTTGTTGTAACGTTGAATACAACGTCTGTTCATCACAGGTGCGAGCTGCGTTCTGAAGAAGAAGTTCTCAGCATCACAGTTCTGGAGTGACTGCCGAAAGTATGATGTGACGGTGTTCCAGTATATTGGCGAACTGTGCCGATACCTCTGCAACCAACCACAGGTAGATGTTCCTACTGGTATCTGCAGTTCAGCATCGTGTTTCCTCCGAAGTCTGTCTTGCATCAGCAACATGCTAAAGCAAAACTCCTACAGACCGAGGAAAGATTTGATCAAATTGGCGACTCATGAAATACCGATGCATAAAAAGTCTGCGCAAGCAATAAATGCAATAACAATAAACACTTTATTTTAAATCATCAAGTCTGGACTTCCCTACTGAAACTGCTGCCCCCGCGACCCGGACCCGGAAAAGCGGAAGAAAATGGAATGGAATGGAAAAAACAAAACAAAGTCTGTCACTCGCTAATGGACATGTGCGTGCATGTTTAGTTTTCCTCTCTCACCGCGCTTTACCGCACAGGCTGAAGAGCGTTCACACTGCACTTTGGTGGAGCTCGTTCCATGTCAATAATTTGCAGGACAGGTAGCATCCAGCAAAGTTTGTTATGGTGACAGGCCCAGGAGTGTATTTGTTTATATATGACAGCAGTCTTCCTTTCCTTTGAGCTTATCCCTTCAGGGGTCGCCACAGCGAATCTACTGCCTCCATCTAACTCTGTCTTCTCTTGCGCCAACTACCTTCATGTCCTCTTTCACTACATCCATAAACCTCCTCTCTGGTCTTCCTCTAGGCCTCCTGCCTGGCAATTCAAAACTCAGCATCCTTCTACCAACATATTCACTATCTCTCCTCCGAACCATCTCAGTCTGGCCTCTCTGACTTTATCTCCAAAACCTCTAACATGTGCTGTCCCTCTGAAGTGCTCATTCCTGATCCTGTCCATCCTGGTCACACCCAAAGAGAACCTCAGCATCTTCATCTCTGCTACCTCCAGCTCTGCCTCCTGTCTTTTCCTGAAACCAAACATGGCTGGTCTCACCACAGTTTTGTACACCTTTCCTTTCATTTTAGCTGAAACTCTTCTATCACACATCACACCCGACACTTTTCTCCACCCATTCCAGCCTGCCTGCACACGCTTCTTCACCTCTTTTCTACACTCTCCATTGCTCTGGACTGTCGACCTTTAGTACTTAAAATCCTCTACCTTCTTTATCTCTTCTCCCAGTAACTTCACTCTTCCACTTGGGTCCCTTTCATTCACACACATGTACTCCTTCTTCATTCCTCTCCTTTCCAGGGCAAACCTCCACCCCTCAAGCTTCTCCTCCACCTGTTCCCTGCTCTCACTACATATCACAATGTCATCTGCAAACATCATAGTCCACGGAGATTCCTGTCTAACCTCGTCTGTCAGCCTGTCCATCACCATAGCAAACAAGAAGGGGCTCAGAGCTGATCCCTGATGGATACCACGGTTCCTCTCTGGGCACCCTGTCATAAGCTTCCTCCAGATGTATATGTATATAGATGTATATGATAGCAGTGTGTCAAAGTATGTGCTTTCGTTTCTTGCCAACCTTTTTTGGTGTCATGAACCCCTTAATGAAGGTTGACCTGGTGTCCGAACCGTTAATTGCATTCTTTTTATTTGATACTGTAAATGTCCGTGATGTCATGCCTTTCTTACGTCAACTTCATACTCGTCAGGGCTCAGCATATTTTCCGCCCTGCTAATCGGCAAACATCTGTGACGGTTTTCTCGTCCACAGGCGCTCATTAGTGAATCACGCTGTTCACTGCCAAGCAGAAGAAAAACGAAGTCTTTGTTTTAGGGTTTGCCTCCTCCCACGGCGGACACATAGACATGCACACACACATAATATGATGGCAGAACTCTGCCTTTATGCTGAAAGTCCTCTTTGTTCACTGTCCCTCTGTTATTTGGTTGAGTGGGTGCAAACTTGGCCATGGCACCAGCACCATTTGTATTGGGATTGATTAGCGGTAATTGGAAAACGGTGCCACAAGTTTGGTCATTTTCAGCAGCGCACGCTTACTCGTCGATGGGTTTAGCTGTGACAGAATTTTTTTATCCCCTTTTAACATGTCATAAATAGAGTAGGCATCAACCCATTCCGCGAATGTTCCAAACAATCTGCCATTGGGCAAAAAGAGGTTGTGAATGCCAACAATTGATCGAGTGAGAAACGCCCACGCCGCTGAAAGTGATGTTAAATCTTCATTTTTCCGTCCCATTCGTCATTTCAAAGTGCATGTACAGCTAAAATAAGTTTTCAGGGGGGAGCACACAAAAACAATCCATTTCACATAAATGATAGTAGCGTGTCACTCTTTAAAAGTTGCGTAATTTTGCCCAACAACAAACCTCGAAATTGGTCGGCCCGCTTGATGTTCAGCCACCTGAAACACCAGCATTGTTAGTCGTCAGCGCTCTCAACTCCCATTCTGAATGTTGCGTGTCGGAGCCCAGCGCTGCTGATCCGTTTCCCAAAGCTAATGAGCCAGGATAAACACGTCGGGGGTATTGTAGTATTCTGCGCTTTTCTGCTCCGAAGTTGTTGTTGACATGTTGCAATAACACGTTTGCACTTTTCCTCTCGCTGTGCAGACAGAGATGGACAAAGTCCACACAGTGCGGATGGGAGTCGGGAATGGGCTGCGTCAGGATGTCTGGAAGGAGTTCCAGAGACGGCATGGAAACATTAAAATGTGCGAGGTGTACGGCTCCACCGAGGGGAACCTGTGTTTCATGAACCACATTGGAAAGATTGGCACAGTGGGACGTTCCAACTTCTTCTACAGGGTGAGTGGATGTGACAAAACACCCCGCCCCCCCAACGTTGTCCCACTTTAAGGATTTAGTTGTTTAGAATTAGGGAAGTGTGTCAAACATTGTGTGTATGCTGGGAAAATTAGAGGGAACAAACGACCACAGCATTCCTTGGAGCTCAGTGAGCGCCATCACACTTTGTGATATCACACCTGTCCAAACCCGGAGAACTCGAGGTTTTCCAGCTTCCATTTTGTAGTATTTTGTGTATGAGTGGGTTTCACAATGTAGCTTTCTTTTTTGTCTACTCATGCAATCAGTGATGTGGATCTTGTAGCAAACACCCGGTTTAGCGTTTCATGGGGAGTCGAGCTGGGTCAATACCACTGGGATTTCTCCCGACATTTTGAAATTCTGCCCAAGAAGGATGAGGCTCACAATTCCAAAAATCAAATGGATACATTAATGACAACAACATACATTGACGCAATTTCTCAATCGTTACTAAATCTTATCTTATAAGATCCATCAAGCACAAAGATCAGGCAAAATCTTCATGGACACAACCTACCAACATTTCCACAAAATACTGCAAAGCGCTCGGAAGAATGCATTCAGTTTTGCTGCAGATTCAGGAAAAAGGGGCAGATCAAGGAATTTCAAATGTAAATTGTACCGCACTCCTGATCAATTTTAAGACCAGTTGAAAAATTGCATCAATTTCTCTTTAGTATTGTTGGATCTTACGGAGGTTCTAAGTAGAGCCTCAAAATGCAAGACAAAAAAAACCCCAATTAGTTAGCAACTTCCCTTGCTGTCCATTTCCAAACGTTCTTCGTTGAATTCAGATCAGGGGAACATGCAGGATGGTCCAAAAGAGTGAGGTTATTCCTATGAAGAAGTCTTTTGTCAGGCGGGCATTATGAACTGCAGTGTTGTCCTGTTGACAACGCCAGTCATTACCACGCAGACGAGGGCCTAAAGGCATGAGGGTTGCCCCGCAACATCTCCACATGGCCGGTTGACGCCCCTGCACAACCCGAAGCCCTGTTGTTTCATTGAAGGAAAACGCGCCCCCTTCTTTTTGCAATTTTGCCACTTAGAACCTCCTTAAGATCCAACAGCGCAAAACGTAAATCCCTGCAATTCCTCATCTGGTCCTAAAATGTTGACCTGGTGTGTACCTAGCGGCACCTTCCTACGTGTCTTAGTCCTTCTCACATTCCTAAAGCACTCTCTGCGGGGCACATTTCTAAGGACACGGTCTTTAAAAAGGGATTACATCATAAGGTAGAGCAGGTGTGGGCCGGGGAGGTTCAAGGGATCTATTAAACCGTAAGCCCTCTGACTGCAGCTATTCTTAGAGCGCGCTTCCCCGCGTCTTAAGTCACTATCAAACACAGAATTTCCTGTTCAAAAATAAAAAAAGGTTTATCCTTGTTGGGGTTGTGTGGGTAGCAGCACCATGAAGCCTTGTCGTGTGAGGAGGCTTTCGGAAAAACTAGGTGAGGATAGGATTGATTCGCTGGGCTGTGGTATAATTTGGTTGATTATATAACTGGGATGAAAAAATAGTTCTCAGCTGTGTTCCTCGCGTAAGTTCAGTGGTGGGGGAAATTCTGTAACTATTGGCCAAAAGACCTTGTAAAGAGGAGCACTGACTTTATTGACACAAATTCTTCTTCACGTCACACATCGGAGCCATCAGGAGCTCCAAGAACCAACACTTGGCCTTCAAAGTAAGAACACCGCAGCGTACATTCGGTCTGACCGCACTGAACAAAATAATGGTCGGTAGAAAAGTAGCTTCCAGCAGCATCAAATGAAAAGTACAAAATGAATGCTCGCTCGGCAATGGTACGAACCTGAAGTTCATCTCCCAAAGAGAAGATGATCACTTGTTTCATGTGAGGGCGGCGGGCAGGCTAGCATGAATTAACTTCAGGTTATCCATCCATCCATTTTCTGTTCCCACCCCGGGGGTATGCTGGAGCCTATGCCAGCTGACTTTGGGCGGGAGGCAGGGTACAAACTCTAACCAACATGTCTAAATATTGAATCCATTCCAGAGAGCAAAGCAGGTTAACACAAACGCGTTTTCAGTTTTACAAATCGATTTACAATGCAAATGAAGATTTCAAGTTACTTGTACCTTCAATGACCATCAACACAGACACTGCCTTCCTGTTTTGCCATGAGTTACTCCTTGAGCTCTATGGTGTTACCACCCAACTGTTGCCATAGGTTCCCTACCCTGCTCTACATGGTAAATAACACTCACTCAAGAACATTTTTAGTCTCACTCCCGTTTCTTCTTTTTGCATTTTCAAACTATACATAGAACCTCCTTAAGATCTGACAGTGCAAAATGTAATTACTTGCAATGTTTCTACTGGTCTTACAAGTCCGATCAGAAGTGTACCATTCTCTCTTGCACAGCTTCTGTTCAAGTACGATCTGGTAAAGTACGACTTGAAGAAAGACGAGCCGATGAAAGATCAGTTTGGTTTCTGTCAGCGAGTGAAGAAGGGTAAGAGTGCTCCATAAATATGTTGACAGACTCTCCACCGAAGACTCACCAAATGTTAGCGATACTGGATGTCTCTCACGGGGCCCTGCAGGTTTATTTTCTTTGCAGGGATCACTTCACCGATGATTTCTTGAAGGAACACCTTCACGAGGAAGCATTTGGCTTGAAAGTGCGGTATAAATGCATTTTGAAGGGATGCAATTTTAAAGCCCCAACGTCATGCCTTGTTTACATGTCTTCTAAACACGATTCCACCATAGCGACAAGGCTGCAAAGCACTATACCTGTTATATAAACATCTTTTGACAGCCATATGTTTATTGTGTGGGCTGGGGGGGCGGAGACAGCAGCAAAATGTATCCACGTATACAATCAAACCGGCTATAAAAACACAACAATAATTGAAGGATAAACAACTTTATACTTACCATTCTGGCTTTTGAAGGCGACCAATGTTCCTTTCCGTATCTTCTCTTCTCTGTTTCTTCCTCCTCAAACTGTCGACACACCGCTCAAGTCTTCGCTCTAATCACTGTCAACATCCTGTGTCTCGTACACTGCCATGTCTGTTTACCTCAGTGATAGTAGCCCGATGACGTCACTTCTGGAAATGAGCGAGTTTGTCATGGGTGGTGCCATGAACGGTGAATGTCATTTGTGCAAAAATCAAACAATATAGAGCATAATTACAACAATATGACATATTTAAGCGTGGCTGGTGAATCATGTGTGGGACCTGAGTGTACTGTAAAAAAAAAAACATTACTTTTGAGCTTTGTGTCGCGATATAAATGTTCTTTTGTTTCTCAGGTGAGACGGGGCTTTTACTGTCAAAAGTAAGCGCCCTCAGCCCCTTCTTTGGCTACGCTGGGAGCAAGCAGCTGACCGAGAACAAGCTGATAAGGGATGTGTTTGCGAAGGGAGATGTCTTCTTGAACACAGGTGACCTTATGGCTGAAGACCACGAAGGCTTCATCTGTTTCAAAGACAGAATAGGAGACACCTTTAGGTACGGCTGAACCCTACTTGACATCATCTTTATTGAAGGTACAGGTTATACATCAGAGGGGTATGTTCTTCAAGATCTACATTAAAATGTATTTTATCTCCAAAAGGGGGTGGGAGGGCAAAAATAGTTTGATAACCACTGCTCTAAAATGTCCCAACAAGAAAGTGGTGAAATATAAACCTCCCATGGTACAAGTTTTCCACTGTTTGGAACTCATCCGGAGACTTTCTCCATCCCCAGCGACTTTGCCTTTGTTAAAAACTAACAATGGATGGAAGATGGCGCCAGTGTGCGTGGCTTGCCGTCTGTCCCTGCCTCGGGACCGGGTGTGTTTGTGTCGAGTTTGTCTCTTGTCGCGCTGAATCTCGGCTCTTTGCTGGTCTACAATCGGCGATCACTGCTGGATCTGCGACTTTACGCTGAAAATCTAGTAAAGTTGGGCGATGACGGTCGTGAGAACTCGCCCCCGCTCCTAGCAAGGATTCCTTCTCATCTGTTCCGTAACCCGGTCCTACCTTTTCGGCGTAGGCGCATCCGTGGTCGGGGCGGACGTAGTGGTCGGCTGGTGAGGCTGAAGGCTTTGGTTTGGGATGGTGCTTGTGCTTCCACTGCTTTTAGGAGCTTTGAAAAGTGCAAGCAGCTATGCCCGTCATCCTCAATCACCAGCTTTGAACTAAGTTTATTTGAGGTGGGTCGCTGCCATACTGTATCGTGTGCTCCGAAATATGGTAAGGACGATTTCGGTTTTCCTGGCTGAAATCATGCCTACATACGACTGTGTCCTTATTGTCAGTGATTTTAATGTTCACGTGTGTGGTCCCGATAAGCCGATGGCGAAGGACTATGGACTGTAGGACCATATGTTACTGCAGTTTTTAATAGTAGGTGCAACCACTGCTTAAAAAAGCAGGACTAGATCCTGCTGTTCTTGCCATTTAAGGCCTATATCCAAATTGCCTTTTGTCAAAAATGATGGAGAAGGTAGTTTCTAGTCAATTAATGGCCTTTCTGGAAGAAGTTTTTAATGACAACTTTTTAGCTACAGACTCGGGTGATTCTGTTATTCTCGTTCTTTTAGATTTAAGGGCTGCTTTCGATACAGGCGACTATGAGATCCGAATTAGGGCATTAAGGGCGTAGCACTGGAGTGGTTCAGGTCGTACTTGGCCGATAGAACATTTTGCGTTAGCCTTGGTGATTCTGTGTCCTCCTCTGCTCCCCTCTCCTGTGGGGTCCCACAGGGCTCAGTGGTGGGCCCTCTCCTTTTCTCTTATTACCTGCTCCCGCTCCTTCCACTGTTCTGCAGGTGACTGTCAGATTTATGTGCCTCTCGGGAAAAAAGACACTGACTCTGTCACCGCACTGCTGAATTGTCTCGATGACATTGAGGCCCGGACGGCTTTTAACTTTTTCTATTTTAATGATGACAAAACCGAGGTGATCTTTCTTGCTGGAACTTCGGGGACCCTCTCACGTGATCTTGGTTTCCTAACCCAGTACATGAAACCCTGGGGTTAAGGTGGACCCTAAATCTAAACCTTGACAGCCCAATCAGGTCTGTCATTAAATCAAGTTTTTACCACTTGAACTTTGCAAATGAACTTCCCCTCCTTGAATGACCACCATTGGTACATACTGTATAGATATCTTAATTATATTTATGAACTATTGATTTCATTACCCATTTGTTTGATTGTTTCATATGTTTATAACATTTTTAATTATTGAATGGCTTTTTTATTAACCGTGGTTTGTGTGTTTTTTCTTAATTCAGGTGGAAAGGGGAAAATGTAGCGACTACAGAGGTGGCAGAGACTCTTGGTTTATTGGACTTTGTTCAGGAAGTCAACGTCTATGGAGTGCAAATACCAGGTATAGTTCCAACACTCACTCGCTGTGCACACACACCTTTGATTCATTTTGGGCCCCTGGCGATTTCTTTGAATGGTTGTCTTTCCAGAATGAAATTATGAAATAATAATCATATGATAATTCAATGAATTTTACAAACAAGAATTGGAGTCAGTCATTCAATTAGAGTCAACTAAATCCAACCACCACGGATGTTCAAGCCATATTAACTTCTCCTCACTGCAGCTGATAATGTCTCTTTGGCAGCTTATAGGGATTTGTCTGACACTCATTGATGGACAGCCAACCCTCAGAACAATGGATGAATGAACAATTGATGGCAGTTTCGTCTACTAAAATTAGACTAAATTACACTACAGTCGTCCCTCGCAATACCGCAGTTCGATTATCGCAGCCTCGCTCGCTTGTGGGTCAAAAACCAATTAATCAATAGATAGTCACTGTTTTGTTGAATAAGGCCTAGGTTAGGAGAAAAAATCTCTCTCTCCAAAAAGGGGGAACCACTGCTATAGACTCCTCGTTAAGGTTTTCTAGGGAACACATTTACTGTGACACTGTTTGAGCAAGAGATGTATTCATGTATTACTTATCCGTCTACCATATTGGGTAATGCGACTGTAAAGCCATTTCTAGCCGCAAGGAAGTACGCTTGAAGTGCACTGTCCACAAAAAACAAGCAACTGCTTAGTCATAATGTGAGTCTGTTACTATTTATGTCTTATATTCTCTGATTATATCTGCTATAGTGGATAATATGAGTGTACAGATGACCAAAGGAGTGTTGTTTCACGTCTTGAGGGCAAAAAAAGCTCATAAACAGGTTTTTTAACTATGAAAATATGATGAAAATGAATGTGTGTGTGAATGTTTGTCTTTATGTGCCCGGCGATTGGCTGAAAACCAGTCCAGGGCGTACCCCGCCTCTCGCCCAAAGTCAGCTGGGATAGGGAACTCCAGCATACCCCCTGACCCTAATGAGGATAAGCAGCATAGGAATTGGATGAATGGATGTTTTTACAGTTTTCTTGAAAGGACCTTTATTTTGGCTACTTGCAACGCAAGTCGTGCAAAAAGCACATCTGCTCTCATTGAATATAGTATTAGGTCAATGATAAAAATAAACATAATGTTAGAGTCTCGCTTTCAAATGATAGTTTTGCATGCATCAACAGTTGGAAATATTGCATATAAATGACGAATGAAAGGGATAAATGAAAATTTCAGGTTGCTTTAACCTTCGCTGCCAAAAAACATGATTTATAAGGCGAGCGTCTCTCGCCTTTTTCATCGCAATGCCGGCGGCACTTGCAACTTTCTCTGGCTCCATGTTGGGGAGTTTTTCCAGTTGTGATCAATACGAAAGCAGAGACAGGCGGTGAGAAACACTATTGAATTCAAGAAACAACTCATGGCAAAACAGGAAGGTGGTGTATGTGTTGATCTCGCTGTCAATCCCACCTTTAGTGCAGGTAAAAGTAACCTTAAATCTCCATTTATTCATTTCATTTATCATTTGTATGCATTTAGAATTGTTTTCTGTATGTATAAACTACGAAAATGTGTTTGGCTGAACGTTTTTGGCCTTCTCGAGTTAGTTGGATTTACTTGAGTTGTTACAGGAAAGTTTGATTCGGTACATTTGGGCTCGAGTTTCTGGAACGGCCAAAGTTTCACTGTGCACAGTTTAGGAGAGGACAGCAGCAGCGCGACAAACTAAAGTTTTTTTTACAGGGCACAGGTAAAGGGAAAACCAGGACAAAAAGTCCCAAGAGAAGATTCTTGAAATGTTTACGCTGGATGGAGAGTGACGATCCTCACACTGACCAATGTTGTTTTTTTTAATAGGACATGAAGGAAGAGCAGGAATGGCTGCCATGATTTTGCGACCAGGCCTCAAGTTTAATGGGACCCAACTTTTTGAGCATGTGGTGCGGGATTTACCCACATATGCCCAGCCCCTCTTTATAAGGCTTCAGGTGAGATTCTGAGGAGAATGCAAAATACACGGTTTTTTTCCAGACATAAACGCTGTTGTGTCTCGTGTCTTTTAATTGAATCACATGACATTTTATTACATTATTAAACGTAGCCGAGAACGGCAAGCACAGACTTGTCAAGATACGCCGGATCCCCGCATATTTGCAAATCCACCATTTTGTGTTTGTGTTTGGTGTCTTGTTGCTAGATTACCCTTCATTTGGTAAATCCTGAGTTGTACTGACAGTAGCCAGAGGCAAACCTCAACTTGCTCGAGGGGGTGTGCACCCTAACAAACACCACCAGCAGGTCTTCAACCCAATGCTTACCTGCGCCTAAAATTAACATGTGGAGCACACAATGTAACTGTACCACACAAATATACGTGCAAAACAGTACATTTTTATTCGCATTGACAGCCCAGGATGTTACCCAGCATGCCTTGCGGGTTCTACAGTTTCATAAAATAGTGAGTGTGACTGTTTGTTTGTCTATATGTGCCCTGCGATTGACTGGCGACCAGGCCAGGGTGTATCCCGCCTCTCGCCCAAAGCCAGCTGGGATAGGCTCCAGCATACCCGCGACCCTATTGAGGATAAGCGGCATAGAAAATGAATGAATATTGTTTTGCATGTTCATCACAGACATAGCGCAGACAAATTCCTCTGTGATTTTTGCCACTCGCGTGTGGTCTGTTAACGTAACCTCCTCGGACAGCAGGGGTCTACTGTACACCCAACCCGTTATTCCTTGTCAGTCTAACGTCTTGCTGTTTGTCTCCTCAGGAAGTCATGGAAATGACGAGCACTTTCAAGCAGCAGAAGTTTCAGCTGGTTCAGAGCGGCTTTAACCCCTCAGCAATACCAGATCCTCTCTACGTGTTGGACTATCCGCAGCACAGCTATATCCCTTTAACAGACGCTATATACCAGAGTATAGTCTGTGGCGAACGCAAGCTATAGCGCCCTCTGCTGCGCGTGACGGCACATAACTATGAATTAGCCTGGCTTGGCCTTGTTTTTCACATGGTTAACTACAATCAAACATAGCGAGTTTGCTCTTGGTGAACAGCTACAAACTAACACATTATAGTTATTTGCTTACGAGTTGCAGTAAAGTCAGATGTGAATGTACTATACTGTACTGCAGTAAATTATTTTTTTGGAATCTACAGACTCTCAATTGCAGCTTTTGTTGTAAACAATCTGAAACAGTAAAAAAAAGAAACATTATTTTACATACCAGCTTTTTACCTCACACATTTTCTCTTCTTCCTATTTAATTTTCTTATTGTTTATTTTTATGTCCATCTATCCATTTCCTTCCGCTTATCCGAGGTCGGGTCGCAGGGGCAACAGCCTAAGCAGGGAAGCCCAGAGGTCCCTCTCCCCGGCAACTTAATCCAGCTCTCCCCGGCGGATGACGAGGCCTTCCCAAGCCAGCTGAGAGACATAGTCTCTCCAGCGTGACCTGGGTCTTCCCCGAGGCCTCCTACCCGTTGGACGTGCCCTGAACACCGTATGTCCTGTTTGACCCTCTTCCCACAATGGAGTTTGAGGAATCACAGCAGCGGCAGTTTTGTGTGGAGCTAGAAGTATACGAATATTGAACCAGCTTCGAAGCCCTGGCATTAGTTATGTCTCACTGGGACTTGAGTTGTCACAAAGTACGTCGCTTCTGGTAGAAAAGAGAAGTTACTGCAGGTAGTGTTTTAATTGCCACCAGTGTTTTTAGATGCGAGTTGCCTCTAATTCTGCTTTGAACTGGTAGCTAGAATTTAGGCTAGGAGCTGTTAGCTACCGGCATAGCCAATAACAGAAATTTGGAACGCTAGCTCATGCTATGTCATTGGAACTAGCATTATAGCCATCGTACGTACATTGCAGCTACTTTCTTTAATTTATTTAGTAGGGATTGTGCTATTTATGCCATGACAGAAACAACATCCAATTAAAAGCACTAAAATGAATACATTCAGTTGGAGTTTGTTTCTCAGAGAGCTTGTGTACCACAAATATGCACATTAGTACTCAATAAGGTCATCAGCTCTTAGCTGTGTGCTTCCCACATGGTGTCAGCCTTTGGGGCAAATGGAGGTGAAACAAAAGGGGAACAAATACAGCTTAGTACCCCATCTGTCCATCGTGTGAGAACGTATAAGGTGCATTCAAGGACCATAAAACAGTGGGACAAATCTCACATTAAACATTCAAAACTGGGGGATTTCTAATTGTATATTAATTTTGAATAACGTCCATATTTCCAATATTGATATCCCTTTACAAGAATTTGATGTAGATATTGTATTGAATTTGTTACCACAAATAGATTTACTAGTTAATATAAACGTATTTTTGCTTGCGATTAAATGCGGTTAATTATGAATTAACTATGGACAAAAAAATGTGATTAATCACCATCAAATACTTACATCGAATGACAGCACTAGTTTCTATTGTTACATTTGAGCGCAACGTGAGGTTTGAACCCCGGAAATTCAGGCTGGTGACAGATGTGGAATTGGAAAATAGACTACTTCAATAACAAACTTGAAAACAAAGGTGTGGGTGCAAAATAGTAACAAAACTGGCACCGAGGGACGAGTAGTGAAAAAATCATCCTGACCAGATGCCCCTCATTTGGCTCCTCAATGCGAAGGAGGAGGAGTTCTACTTCGAGTTTCTCCAGATGACAGTGGTTCTCACCTTATCTCTAAGGGCGAGCCCAGCCACCCTACAGGGAAAACTCATTTTGGTCGCTTTTTCCTGCGATTGGTCACTACCCAACGCTCATGACCATAGTTGAGGGTAGGAATCGAGGATTTGTCTTTCAGCTCAGCTCCCAGTTCACCACATGAAAAGGATGCAGACGCTCACCAATACGCCTGTTGAACTCGCGTTCCCTCCCTCCCTTACTTGTGAACAAGACCCAGAGCTCAATAAACTCCTTCACCCGGGGCAGGATCTCATCCCCCACTCAGAGATGGCGCTCCACCCTTGTCAAGGCCAGAAGCACAAACTCGGACCTGCAGGTGCTGCTGCTCATCCTGGCCGCTTCACACTCGACTGTAAAAAGATCCACTGAGAGTTCACGGGAAGAACACGACTCGAAGTCAGCATTCTGTCCATAAAACGAATGAACTGTATTAACTATAACAAAAAAACGTGTTTGTGTTAACCTTTGAGATTTGTGGCGTAACCTTTTAGCAAAGAACTGCAAAGTCAGCTACTGATGACTGGTGACAAAGCTGACTTGTTATTCCCATCTATAGCTCCAGATCCACTCCAGGTCCAGTCCATCACGGCATGCCACAAGTCTCCATCCACGGTACCCTTTGATTCATAATTTACATAACTTACGCTGCTTCTTGGAAAAATAAGAAGAGTGCTGATTGACTCCATGAACTTGACGGCCAAGACAGAGGATAACATGTTCAAGCCCACCAAAAAGTGATCAAACTTACCACAAATATCAGAAATGCATTGCGAACAAGGACGGGGTGCATGTACTTTATATACAAATAAACCATAAGGCCACAAATGTTTGAGTTATTGAAAAATACATAAATAGGACTAAGAAGTCCAAGTCACGGGTTATACTTATTTAGGTTTCATTTTTGATGAATATTATTGACCTGTTGCACTGTGACTTTTGATTTATAACCACAAAATTGTTTCCCACCTCCTAGTAGATAGCTAAATAGAAGACGTTAATAAAAGTAACTGGGTTGCAATGTACGGGACATGTTTAGAGGTCAAAAAGTGAACTTTTGCAACACTACGCAGCATATACTATCATAGGTGTGCATGCTGTGCACACGTGCGCCATAAGTGTGTTTAAAGCCCACCCTATTGAACTATGGGGGTTGACATTTTTGGGGAGGTTCTGCTCCACTATTGAGCATTCGTACGAAAAGTTGCCACTAGGGTTGCGCAGCATGAATACAAATAAAATTAATAGTCATAATAGTCTTCATTCGTAGCGCTGCAATATTAAACATGCATTCTTCTTCATGTCCTGCAGGGGGCGAGAGTTATTTAAAGGGAAAGTTGAGCAGAGTTGTTTTTTTTTGTTTAGTTTTTTAACCACAGTATTTCCCTTCAGCATTTTTGCCATGGAAAAATCTGTTCCTAACGACTTATTTGTTGTTCTCTAACATCATGAATTAATAATAATCTCTTTAGGCGGTTTTTCATTGGCCAAAATTGTACAAACGAAAAGTTACCTGACGTCGAAAACAAGATGAGGCCTTTGATGGGTTTGCGGGAGAAGAGAGATTAAGGTCTACAGCATGTGCCTTAAAATACAGTCAAGCAGAAAAATTCCTACAACTCACCGGTATGCTTTTCATCCTGCATCTTTGCCCGCATCCTTCCTGCAAGCCCCCCCCCCACTATCCCCAGTGCTCTGTTTGTTGACGTTCCAATGGCTGTTTCACGTCGGCTTCTCGTCGACACACATTTTCAAAAATGTCTTTTCCCATGCATCCATTTCATGCCCAATATTTCCAGTGTAAGGCACAAACTGGAGTCCAGCCCACGTATGAAGAAGGCCGGTTGAGCCGTGTCCATCACATGGGTGCTTTCATCCACAGAGCAGAAAAGAAAGTTGTTGCTTTTGTCGCTAACTCTATTTGTCCTAAGGGTGAGTGGGAATGGTTGCCTGCCCTGCGGTTGACTGGCGACCAGTCCAGGTTGTTCCCCGCCTCTCGCCCGAGGTCAGCTGGGATAGCATACCCCTGCGACCCTAATGAGGAATAATGCCCTATAGAAAACGTAAGGATGGATATTTCTTCTCAGGCTTGCATTGGCCAACATCTCCTTTGTGTCTGGACGCGAGACATCAAACACCTTCATCATACATCTCTTCAGGAGCTCTCCCCCATAAATGGACGGTTTTGCTGCCTCCTCCGCTGCGATAGAACTTGCAGCTTGACTTTGGGATTGTGCTCGGGGGAAACACGTCTGCTGGAAGGTCACGTTCGTCTCTAAGTCTTCTACTTCCTGGAGTTCCTCCGCCATGTTCTGTTCTTTCAACTCATCCTCGTGCTTTGGTCCCTCGTGCCGTCGTAGATTCAATTCTTAAGTGCGGCAACATGAGCTCCACAAATACGACACCGGGGCTTGCCGGCAATGTTAGAAGACATACACTCCGCCTCCTTTAAAATATTCTGTTTTCCGAGTTTCTCTTCGCCATTTTTGGGGGGGTCTAACCGCTAGCTTCAATTTGGTGCTCTGGAAAAGACGCTCGACTTGATTGGTCGGGGACTGTTTCCGGCAGGTGTCGCGCTGGATTGTGGGATCTGTAGTTTATGTTCTCAGCACTTCATATTGCCGGGGCCTTAATGGAAACAAAGAAAGAATGTCAGTCCGATTCATTTGTTCCAAAAAGGTTTTTTTTTTTAAGTGCATACTTTCTGAAGATGAAATGCTCCTCAGCAGTGAACAAAAGTAAGGATGTTAATTGTTCATGTTCTTTTTGTTCTACAATAGCAACACTACCGGGCAAAGTAAATGGTCCTGCTCATTGCAGAGCCTTTGACCAGTGATGGAGGTCCAAAATCTCCAAGGAAGATGAAGACCAAAATCACGCAAGATCCATCAATGGCATTGGGAAGTATGTGACCTTGGATATGATTTGTCTTGAATACTGTGAAACCATCAATTTGTAAATAGCATCTAATTTGTGTCTTACAGGAATGACAGTAATTTTGTAGCCGCAAATAACAAAGTTCTTCACATTTTTTGTTTTTGTAAGTTTGTGTAACAAAAGCTTCTAGTCGGTCTGAGAAAAATACATCTTAATTGTTAAGGTTTTCTTTGT
>QODF01000222.1:338141-350358 GCA_024372805.1 Oostethus manadensis
CAAAACCTCTAACATGTGCTGTCCCTCTGATGTGCTCATTCCTGATCCTGTCCATCCTGGTCACACCCACAGAGAACCTCAGCATCTTCATCTCTGCTACCTCCAGCTCTGCCTCCTGTCTTTTCCTCAGCGGCACTGTCTCTAAACCAAACAACATGGCTGGTCTCACCACAGTTTTGTACACCTTTCCTTTCCTTTTAGCTGAAACTCTTCTATCACACATCACACCCGACACTTTTCTCCACCCATTCCAGCTTCTTTACCTTCTTCTTCTTCTTTTGTACATGACTACTATATACTGTCACTATCATGTTTTTTCTCTTTTTCCCGCCTTTTGCTCCTCACATTTTATGAATAGTCTTTTGTCCATGTACAGCCAACTTCTCATTCTGTGACAATTCTCCCGACATTTCACAGCCTCCCCTCCCTGTTGTTTCCTGTCTTGTGTTTATTTTTGTGCGTGTGTGTCCTTCCCAGCCTTCAGGGCAGATAGTATGTATGGTCTAGATGCCCGTACATGCTAAACTGATTTGCTCTGCCAGGGAAAAGTATACGATACTCTCCCCTGACACCAAAGATTTTATTACGTACTTAATTTTTATGACCGGACCGGAGCAGGAGGGGATAGAGAAGAAGAGAAAAGACAGTAGCAGATTATTGTTTGCTTTGTGCATAATTTTTGCTGATTAAAGGTTCACCAGGTAAGCTAATTTGAAAAAAATTGATTTTAAGAGTAAAGGATTGCGGCATTATGGATTATCTCATCTGACCTTTTTTGTTGCAGTTGGTGAGTGAAGTGTACTTTTATGATTATTTAAATGATGTCAGAGAAACTATTGTGTATTATTTATGAGTCAGAAAGTATTGAAAATCAAAGGAATATATAGTATTCTGGCCACTAGGTGTCAGTAATGTTCTATTATTTAAACATGGCAGGCCCTGTAGTTGATAGGATTCGGAAATGTTTAAAACCCTAATAGTCGTCCTCGCTACATCGCTCATGTGTTTTTTCAGATATTCATAAATTAATAAATGATAGCTGTTCTGTGGTTGACTATGGGCTGTTATTAGTCCAAAATATTGAAAGTCGGGACGCTCCGATCGATCGGCTCCAGTTTAGTATTGGCCATTTTCCGTAAAACAAATGGGCATATGCCGATAAATCCCTTTTAACGCCGATGGAATCCGCCACGGCATGTTCGACATGATAGAGTGAAATAATGTTCTCCCATTCAGTGTGCAAGTGGTAGTTTTTTAAGCATCTTTGTCCCTCTTCCCACTCTGTTTTAAACCCTTTCTTCAAAAGCTAGGATAGGCTCCAGCATATCCCGGGGACCCTAGTTAGGATAAGCAGCGTATAAAGTGGATGGATGGATGAATGGAATATTTTTGTAGGTAGAACACAGAAAACCTGTTTATGATGTAAATATGATTTGTAGAATTATTAGAGCCCTATAAACATGAAATAACACCCCTATATCCACCTTTATGGTCATATTATTCTTGGTTTAAAACATATTGCTCAGCTGTTAGGCACAGGCCACGGGACCATTGCAGGGATGCAAGAGAGGGCCGCCACTTTAAACATAGCATGCTACAAAGGTAACTCCCATTAGCCTCCAATGTATTTATTGTTAACTAAATAAGGGGTTACGAATGAGGTCGTAAAAAGTCAAAAACAGGGTCGTCAAAACCATTTCCACACGTAATGGGAGGAGAAGTTTTTTTCACTGTATCATGCCATGGCTGCCTCCATGTAGTGGGAAAGTGATGAAATGTAAGGTAATGTCTCATCAGTGTAACATTACTGACGCTTAGAGACCAGAAAATCGCCGGAAATCCGTTTATCTCCAAAAGGGGGGCGCTGCAAAAAAAGTTTGGGAGCAGCAATATTGATAATAGTCCACAATAATGTGCACCGTCCCTGTCAAAGCCATACATGAAGTAGACAGCTTTGGGCTAAAGGTGGACTACGCTGGACTGGTTGAAGCCACGCTGGTAAGTTGGTGCGCATCTGAATTCCACCCATGGCACTGCAGATGTTGGTGACTTCTGCCGTATGTGTTCAAGTCCTCTTCCAGGAGCTCATTTTGACACTCTGTGTGAAAGTCTCTGTAAAGTTATGACCATGGAGCCGCGCGGTGGATGAGTGGGTAGCATGTTGCAGTCAGGGGATCGGCGTAACACTCAAAAGGTAGCTCAGAAATATACAATACAAGTACCAGTAGGAGTTAAAAATAGCTCAAGATCCCTCTAGAACTGAGTTCATGAACGGGCCAACGATCTGCTCTGCTGTGAATAAATGCGTTATGGGAAGAATTAAAAGGCGAGAAGCCAAGAATATTAGAACAAAACACACGTTTATAGTTTTGCAAGTATAATTGCACATGCAGAAAGCTGTTTGAAATACATATGAATGACCAGTGAAAGAAATAAATGAAGATTTTTACCGTCACTGAAGATGCAAAACCAACATGGACACCACCTTTGGGATTTTACTTCTTTTTTGACTCAAGTTATTTAACCTCAGCGGTGTTTTTCACCTCAATGCTCTTGCTTTTCTTTTGGTAAAATAGCACAAAAGGAAGCCAAAAAAGTGCCAGCATTTTCCTAAAACACTTTGATGCGCTTTTACATTTATTTTATGCACACAACTATAATTGTAAGACTATGAAAACATTTTGGAGTCTCAGGGTGTAACTGTGTTAGTAAGCAAAGAACTACACAGTCAACTGCCGATGACATCACAGACGGATCTGACTTCCAACCGCGATGGACTCGCGCAGTGAATTGATAACACGACGACACGTGCGCCATATTGTACGCAAACCGAGGCGTACAAGATTTTGCTTAAACGAAACACACGCTGTCCGAGGTTAAGTGTCAAATGCACGAAAACTGCCACTGGGAATAACATTTCTGTCATTTCTAAATGACAAAGAAAGAAAGAAAGTTGACAGTCGACACTTTAATTCCATCCGTTTTCTATGCCGCTTATCCAGGTTTGACCTTTGAATTAATAAAGGCCTACCTCTACCATTGGAATTGGGCTGCAGATGAACGGCCATGTTGGGGAGTATTATTCCTGGCATGTAAGGACGGTAAAAATAACTTCTATCAGGGGGGTCACGAGACATACAAACACACATGGCCATATTGAAGTGATCCAAATCATTTCCGTTTATTGTATGATGACTTATTTACTACGTGCTTGCAAGACGGGAAATCCTGTCCCATTTTAGTCTCGTGGGATCATGTGACAGCCCCGCCTCTTATTAGTATAAACCAAGAAAATAATACAACTAGCAGGAACTTCTTATTCGCTCCCTGCAAGTCAGCCACAGCGTCCAGACGCCATTTTTGAAAAAAGCCTTTCACGGTGGCGTGAGAAGTGTGGCACCCGTTCGGCCCCCGTGGGCTATTTGGGTGGCGAGCCAGTTAAAATATTCCCACAGTGGCACGAGAAACACACGAAGGTGCGGGCAGCGCGGCGGACGACCTTTCGGGCGACTCCGCACAGACGTGCTATTTTGCCACGTAGCCTGTGGGTCTCGGCTGCATGTCGAAAATGCTGGCGCCGGGCGGGTTCGCTGCTTTCTGGGCTTTTTGGAGCTGCAAGACGGTTAAGCTGTCCTCACAGCAGTTGAGTCGCGGCGTCACCGTTTTGGGGGAAGCGAGGAAAAGATGCTTACGGTCAAGTTTAACCGTGGAAAGCAAAGGTTCCACGTCCTCGTGAGTGTGGCCGGCGAGCTGGAGCCTATCCCAGCCACGGGCCACATCTCAGCAAACAGGCATTCACACTCACATTCACACCTACGGGCAATTTAGAGTCTATAATTAGCTTTACGTGTGTGTGTGTGTACCTGTTAAAAACCCTTCTACGCCCGGGGAGAACACGCAAACTTCCCACAACTCTCCGTGTTCCGCTGGAGGAAGACGAAAACAAAACTGAGATCCAAAGTACACGAATCGTACATCATTTCCAAACACATTCCTGTTTTTTAGGATTGAAAATGTCCCAGCCGTGTGTCACATCACGCGGTGCAGTTCACGTACCTTCACGTTCTCGTTTGTTTTGCCCAAATCGCTGACCTTTCGGGTACCAACCCGTTCATCAAAACACAAGTCTTGCTCCCGGCGCGACGCGGCAAGGTAACTTTTTTCCCGCTTCTTTGTGTGTCCCAAGCGGCAGTGGAAAGACAAGGAAAGCCATCACCGTGGAAGATTACTGAAAGCTGATGAATCCTGTAGGGGTCATGGATTCCATGCGCTGTTACAAGGAGATCTGGGAGAAGAAGAACTAATCCTTCCAGACTATCCATTTTCTATACCGCTTATCCTCCAGGTATGCTGGAGCCTATCCCAGCAGTCTTTGGGCAGGAGGCGGGTCGCCTTCCAGACTGGCCTGTGACAATATTTGAAGGAGGTAGAAGTGCCTGCAAGTCAACCACAGGGTAAAAGTACGGACTTGTTCGCCTCTTTTTTTAACACTGTCATTTCATACTTGGCTTAGTTACTTATGTTGGGATTTGACATAAATAAAAGTTTTAAAAGTAGGTGTTTGTTACCCCAAAAAATGTACTTTGGTGTGAACCGGCCAGAGGTTTCTAGTTATTGTATTTTAGTACGCATAATATTATTTATAAGTATACTATATTTTGTAAAAGTTGTAGTAGGTTTCCAAAGTCGGAGTGTTGGTTTCAATTTTGTAGTTTTTGAAAATGTCGTTTATGGGAACTGTCCATGGCTCGGGCATCTCGTCCGGATGCCACCCGGGCGCCTCCCTGGTGAGGTGTTTCGGGCGTGCCCGGCCGGGAGAAGGCCCCCGGGAAGACCTAGGACACGCCGGAGGGACTATGTCTCCCAGCTGGCCCGGGAACACCTTGGTGTCCTCCCGATGGAGCTGGAAAAGGTCGCCGGGGACCGGGAAGCCTGGACTTCCCTACTGAAGCTGCTGCTCCCGCGACCCGGACCCGGATAAGCGGAGGAAAATGGAAGGATGGTTTATGGGTTTTTGTTTCTTGACCAATTCTGACAGGTTGCCACTGAAAAAGTAGCCAAATCCAACAATTACCTTGCTCATGTTATGCCGCTTCCTGTTCCTGATCCTCATTCCTGCCGCCCCACGGATGTGTTTTTCTTGCACCGCTGCAGTGCATTGTGGGGGATACGCAACTCTCAAGTCACCATTGACGCTGACGTGCGCCCTCAGGCCTCCGAGGGCGGATCTCTCAGGATCAAGTTCACTTCACCTTTTTGGGGAAACGGACCGACACCTTACAGTACGACCCAGGCGAGGGCCCGGTGCAGCCGAGTCCAAAGTGCAGCCCCAGCTGGCTGTGTTTTTACTGGCAAATTCTAGTGCTATCAGAATAAGGTCAAATGTTATGGGAATAAAGTCACAATTAAAAATGTGGGAAAACCGTTTACTAGAAGAAAGTAGAAAAAACAATAACAAGAAATGCTGTAATTTTGCAAGAATAAAGTCGTGTTCTGACAAGGAAAAAGAGCTTCATGAGAATGAACTTTTAATGTTAGGAGCAAAAATGATGTCATTTTAGTCACAAAGGGTTAAAATGTTAAAGAAAAAATATGTTTTTTTAAAGTGTGCAAAACAAAATACATCAGAGTCAGAATATTTCAAGAAGCAAATTTACAAAGATGATTTAATAAGAATGTTGACATATTTGGAAAAGTCCCCCCAAAAAAGTCCATGATAATAAATTACTTTGTCATCTACAAATGTTTACAAAATATATCTTACTGTAAATTGTCCATAGGTATGAATGTTTGTTTGTCTATACGTGCCCTGCGATTGGCTGGCGACCACCCCAGGGTGTACCCCGCCTCCCGCCCAAAGCCAGCTGGGATAGGCTCCAGCACACCCCTGGCCCTAATGAGGATAAGCGGCATAGAAGATGGATGAACGAATGAATGAATCTTGTGGCCCTCGGGGGAAAAAGTGTGGACACCCCGGCCCAGGGGAAGTCAACAAAGGCGAGTCAAACCGCAAGTGTAGTCAGGTGGAATTTAAGGACGCCGTGAGAAGCCCTAACTGCCGCCGTCAGGCAGGTGTGCAAGCCAACGGCAGGTAGGAGGCCCCGCCCAGGAACTACCATATAGGGCTAGACCAGCAGCACAGTGCTTTACTGAATCGGATGCACGCCTTCAGGGCGCTGACAAGCACATGTCTGGTTTGTGTTCCCAGATGTCAGCCATTGAAAAAAAGCTCCTTGTCGTGCTTCTTAGGGTGGGCGGCAGGAAAAGTCAGTGGAGAAGCGACAACATCACCGGGCTTTGTATGATGTAATGTGTTCTTCAAAGGCAGTGCACTATTTCTGCACACGCTATTTCAACAGAGCCAACTACAAATGAGCCTTCAGCACCGAAAACATGTCCGGGGGGCTAAATCACCCAAACCAAGCTTGTGTTTTGTTTCACACTCATCACCGCTGCAAGGGACACCAGGCGGTCAAATGATGCTCACGTGCTTCCATCTTGAATGTTTGTTTCGTAATATCATACCGTTCCCTTCTGACAGCGTGAATACACACGGTAAGCACACGTTCAACACGGTAAAAAGCCAGTTGACAAACGTTTGCGGTGTACCCCAGGTGTCGGTACTAGGACCGGACTTGTTTGTGGTATGTGTCAATACTTTCTTTTCTCCAGGGGAAAAGTGCACAAAAGGACATAGGCGTTCAAACAGCTGAGAATAAATAATAAGGAAAGGTTTATTTATGGCACATTTTGAATTGAACGCCCAACATGTTTGTGTTCCACATTTTCTGAACCTGTTTTTCACTCACGGCTGTGCTCAGGTTCCCAGTTTCACACATGTCCACACTTGATGAATGTTTTGCTGTTGACATTATATTGTTGTACTTGTGTATTCACAAATAGTTTTTTGTCGGCCTATAATTTTGGTGACTGTGATCATAATCGGCAAATGCGTGGCATTGTGTTGTTACGCAAGATTGCACCATCATCAAGCATATCAATTATGTATTATAACTAACCCTCGGATTGCCAGACAAGACATTATGGGTTCTTAACTATATAGTTGTTAAGAATAATTAGTCTGGATAGACCGTGTCAGGCATTCAAAGAGGCAAGTGTCCTATGCTGTGCATGAAAAGAGACAAGATTGTGGAAGGCTGCTGCCTGAAGGCGGATCATCCCTGCAGCCTTGCGTGCCCCGGATGTGGTTAATGTCGATTTTTGTCCTATACTGTGCGTAAAAAGAGACGAGATATATATCGAGTGTTATCCGGTACTTCACCAGCTCCACAAGTGTGTGTGAAATTACTGTATAGTGTATTTATTTACCTTTTTTTACTTCCATTACGCGACCAAAATAGTAGTTATCTACTGTAGTCTTGCCTATTGTGTGATGTTTTTGTACAAAAAAAGGGTTTTTTCGAGAAAAACTTTCATTTCCCTCTCACGCGCCACACCCTCCCCTCCCCTCCCCTCCCCCCGAGCGTGCCAGCCCGAAGAGAAAAAAAGCGCCGCGAACGTGGACATCTCGCGAGAGCACACGAGCCCACCCTTCAGTGATGCCGAGCATATATTAGTGGCGAGGGCGCTCGGGAAGCTAGGAGGAGCTCCGGCAAGGTCGACGACAGCATCCCGCTCGCAGCTCCGGGAAGCCTTTCGTTCGGGGAGGACAGCAAGGATGGTTTCCTTCTGAGGTTCGGCTGAGGAAGAGACTAGAAAGCCCGCGGGCGGCTGGAAGCGTCCGGGCTTAGCTTCTCGTTCCGAGCTAACACGCTCCGAGGCGCCTTTCCTCGCCCCGAAGCGAACAGTTGCGAGGACGGTGGTGAACTCGCCGGGCTTGGGGGGCAGCGGGCCTGACGCGCCTTCCTCTACCGCGGCTGATCCGTTACTTTTTGCCCTCTTAGGAGTGCTGATTGGGGCATGTCGGCGCCGCCATCCATGTCATCCATGCCTCCCGCAGCGGCGGCGGACACCGATCTCTTAAGGCCCGACGCCGGGCAGACCCCGCCGTGTCCGACGCAAAGTCAGAGCCGCTTCCAGGTGGATCTTGTGGCCGAGGCGGCAGCAGCGGTGGGAGAGACGTCCCCGGGCTCGGAAGCCTCCAGCACGGTCCCGTCCGGCGACGTCGGCGAGGAAGCCAAGGGACGGTTTCGGGTTGTGAACTTCGCAGACCCGAGCGGAGCCGGGAGTCCGGTCTCTCCGGAGGCAGCGCAGGGCGAGGGGGCGCGGAACGGGGACACGGTGATGAGCGAGACCAGCCTGCACTCATCCACAGGCGGCCAGCATCACTACCACTATGACACGCACACGAACACGTACTACCTGCGGACCTTCGGCCACAACACCATCGACGCCGTGCCCAACATCGACTTCTACCGGCAGACCGCCGCGCCGCTGGGGGAGAAGCTCACCAGACCCACCCTGTCGGAACTGCACGACGAGCTGGACAAGGTAAGACGCTTTCAAAGCCGCGCGCACGTGGCGGGCTTTGAGTGCGCACGTTAACGTGACGCAGCGGCCTAGTCGTCCGACACCATGACCCCCCGCCACCCAGGGTGGGTTCGGCAGTCTGAATGTTGATAGTTTTGCTTTATTAAGTTTTTGTTCCCAGTAAGAGGAGTGAAACTTCTTAGACTGGGATTGTTGTCACTCATCCGGGACATTAGATTCTCAGGGCATCGCATGCTGAGAATACTAATACTACAAAGAATATTGTAGTATTCATAGCTGACTTGATCGCTCGATTGTCGAGGCGGTCATGAGAACACTGCGTTTAACGTCTAGTCAGAGGTCGTAAGGCCGGCGAGGAGGCGGGCCTTTAACTATCTCCTTTCTTGCAGAAACAAAACGGGCGACTGTCGGCCGAACCTCAAAGAAACATCAGCAGACTCAACTGCGTGTGTCATATTTTGGGGATGTATCACAATTAGGGCTGTCAATCAATGAAAATATCTGAGGTCACATTTTGTCCCCGGATAACTCGAAATTAATCGCAGGTAAAAATAGGTTTTAATCTATAACACACTCTAAGCTGTTTTGTCCCGGCCACTTTGGTTCCATCATCGCAGTGGTCAGGCGGTAGAATAATGCGGATCCATTCGTGAGGTCTGACTTTTTTGTTACACACTTTTGTGATGCAAGTACTCCTCTGAAGGCGTATTATTTTGAAATGCAAGACCCTTTACTTTATCCAACCCAGCAACAAGCTGGAACTACTTTCCTTAACACCAAAAAATGACCAGGCCCGGGCTCACAGGACAAAGTGGGGGGGAAATGTCACTGTTGATGTACTACACTGCCAATGGGGATGGCATACAACTTCATGTTAAAAAAAAAAAAAAATCCTAATTATCCCTTCAATGAGTTTTGTGATTTCTGACACTTTGTCAAGCCTGAATGTGACATTTCGACCTTACTGTGTGGGGGTGGTGGCAGTTAAATGTGCGTTTTGTTGTTCTCTCATTTAAATTATTGTATGTAGTGTTTTTATGACATGTAGCGTCATGGCAAGATGGAAAGAGTACTTTGAAGAGTTGATGAATGAGGAAAATGAGAGAGAACAAAGAGTAGAAGAGGTGACTGTTGTGGACCAGGAAGTAGCAGAGATTAGTAAGGAAGAAGTGAGGAGGGCATTGAAGAGGATGAAGAATGGAAAGGCACTCGGTCCTGATGATATACCTGTGGAGGTATGGAAGTGTCTAGGAGAGGTGGCAATAGAGTTCCTGACCGGGTTGTTTAACAAGATCTTAGATAATGAGAAGATGCCTGAGGAATGGAGGAGAAGTGTGCTGGTGCCCATTTTTAAGAACAAGGGAGATGTGCAGAGTTGTGGCAACTACAGAGGAATAAAGCTGATGAGCCATACAATGAAGTTATGGGAAAGAGTAGTTGAAGCTAGACTAAGGGCAAACGTGAGCATTTGTGAGCAGCAGTACGGTTTTATGCCAAAAAAGAGTACAACAGATGCAGTATTTGCTTTGAGGATGTTGATTGAGAAGTACAGGGAAGGTCAGAGGGAGCTGCATTGTGTTTTTGTAGATCTGGAGAAAGCTTATGACAGGGTGCCCAGACAGGAACTGTGGTATTGTATGAGGAAGTCTGGAGTGGCAGAGAAGTATGTTAGAGCGGTGCAGGACATGTACGAGGACTGTAAGACAGTAGTGAGGTGTGCTGCAGGTGTGACAGAGGAGTTCCGAGTGAAGGTGGGACTCCATCAGGGATCAGCTCTGAGCCCCTTCTTGTTTGCTATGGTGATGGACAGGCTGACGGACGAGGTTAGACAGGAATCTCCATGGACTATGATGTTTGCAGATGACATTGTGATATGTAGTGAGAGCAGGGAACAGGTGGAGGAGAAGCTTGAGGGGTGGAGGTTTGCCCTGGAAAGGAGAGGAATGAAGGTCAGCCGCAGCAAGACGGAGTACATGTGTGTAAATGAGAGGGACCCAAGTGGAAGAGTGAGGTTACAGGGAGAAGAGATAAAGAAAGTGGAGGATTTTAAGTACTTAGGGTCAACAGTCCAGAGCAATGGAGAGTGTGGAAAAGAGGTGAAGAAGCGTGTGCAGGCAGGCTGGAATGGGTGGAGAAAAGTGTCGGGTGTGATGTGTGATAGAAGAGTTTCAGCTAAAATGAAAGGAAAGGTGTACAAAACTGTGGTGAGACCAGCCATGTTGTTTGGTTTAGAGACAGTGCCGCTGAGGAAAAGACAGGAGGCAGAGCTGGAGGTAGCAGAGATGAAGATGCTGAGGTTCTCTTTGGGTGTGATCAGAAATGAGCACATCAGAGGGACAGGACATGTTAGAGGTTTCAGAGATAAAGTCAGAGAGGCCAGACTGAGATGGTTCGGAGGAGAGATAGTGAATATGTTGGTAGAAGGATGCTGAGTTTTGAATTGCCAGGCAGGAGGCCTAGAGGAAGACCAGAGAGGAGGTTTATGGATGTAGTGAAAGAGGACATGAAGGTAGTTGGCGCAAGAGAAGAGGATACAGAAGACAGAGTTAGATGGAGGCAATTGATTGGCTGTGGCGACCCCTGAAGGGATAAGCTGAAAAGAAGAGTGTTATTCTGACTGAATTTGGAACTGGAACTCATTTGTAACCCGGGGACCGCCTTTATTTATAATAAAGTTTTGGATTGGGGGGAAAAAAGGAGACAGATGTATACTATTTTTGGAATTTTTGTTAGCTGAGGAGTGAGATCAATTTGTTTTGGCAGCAAAAGTTTGTTATTGTCCTTCTCAAGTTCTCCCCTTCAGGGCACCCTAGTAACAACTAAAGTTCCTGTTCAAATAACCATAATTAACCTTAACTAAAATGAAAGAGCTACATCTGCCAAAATATGAACTTTTACAACTCTGTTGTCTTTGAGTAGCGTAGGAATGTGAAGATTAATCTTCAAAGTTCTTGTTGCCTGCAGCAGACTAACTAATACATCAAAGACCCGAAGATGAATTTGCATTGGTTGCCCAGTCACGAATAGAAAGCTATTCCAAGGATTGTACTGTAAACATCTACACTATGAATAGATTGAGGCATTACCTTACATTTCCTGAAAACTACATGAAGCCCCTTATGGCACGTTCGAGATGATGGAGTGGGAAAGGAAAGATCTCCTCCTATTCTGTGTGGAAGTGGTATGTTTTTGTGTTTAGAACAAATTGAAGTAAATAAGGAATAATGTAATAGTAAATATCTTATAGTGTTAAAAACAGATTTTCTATGCCACAAAGATATTCCATTCATTATCGTTATCGTCATACCGCCAAAATAATTGTGCTGGAACCGATTAACCGCTATAAACAAGGGATGACTGTGATAGTACTGTCCGAATGGGATATCTGTATTGAAAAATGGGGAAAAAACAGAATTTAGGGGGGAAAAAAGGATTTCTTAGGGCCCTAAACAAAGAGGAACAGTACATTGATCATGTGGCATTATACTTAAGCTACGCTGTGTTCTACTCTGTATGAACGCAATTCAAAAGTGGACAGGGAAGTTACCAGGTCATTGCGGAATACGGCCCATTCAGACTTAAAATCACGGTCCTTCCTGAGATGAGAGTTGAAGACCCGACAAACAGGAGACCCTGCCAGACGTTCCCAGCACACCCTCACTACACGTTTGGGTCTACCAGGTCTGTCCGGCATCCTTCCCCGCCATCTAATCCAACTCATCACCAGGTGGTGGTCAGTTGACAGCTCAGCCCCTCTCTTCACCCG